>BQNB010065648.1:0-34862 GCA_026074375.1 Tanacetum coccineum
TCATCAACACGCCGACACAGAAAACATGCAAAGTAAGTTCTAAATTTTAACACTAACTATCTTAATCTGAAATGAAAGACGCAAGGGGCGATGTGTTAAAATGCTTGCCTATTAAAGAACAAGGGCTAGGGCAAAAAGCCATAACAAGAAGAGATATCGTCATCGTCAATGAAAAATAAGACCGTATTATTATCTGTGTATATCACTTACATTATATGTCTAATACACTAATTTTATGTAGGAAAAAGCTATTATTGCTAACACTGTGGGATCCATTCGATGAGGATGAAGGGAATACGTTTGATCGAATGGGTTTATTTGGCATTATTGATTCACCATAACCTCCACACAAATACACCACACAGGTGGAACAAGTACCGTAACACCCCCATTTTTATAATATAGCAGCGAAAGCTAATCTGGGGTATTACTTCATGAATCACAGACACAATCATAGAAAATGACTCAAAAGAGATGTTTTTAAAAGATACGTTATCATTCATTTAAAATCAGAGTTTTATAAAGGCAGATCCTAAAATCTAGTTACATACAATGTGAATGATAACAAGTTTTAGCCATCTACAAGTCCATGCCATTCTGTGCCATAGGTTGCTCAATTACCTGAGATAAACATGCTAAAAAGGGTCAACACAAAGGTTGAGTGAAATTCATAGGTTTGAAATATAATAGTTGAATACAAGTTATCATAAAGGAAATATCTGCATTGTAGGGATAATTATCATGGAGAACATTATTTATCATGGAGAACATTATTATTATAGAGAACATTATTATCATGGAGAACAGTATAATTATAGAGAGTAGTATTATCATGGAGAACAGTATAATTATAGAGAGTAGTATTATCATGGAGAACAGTATAATTATAGAGAGTAGTATTATCATGGAGAACAGTATTATTACCCTAAACTCATGAACCACATATTTAACTTAATAGAACCGAGAACCTTTACCAGAAGATATACTAGGAGTCACTATCCAAAGAGCTATTAAAGAGATATTGGGAGATACTACCTACAGAGATATTAAAGAGATATTAGGAGATACTACCCAAAGAGATATTGAAGAGATATTAGGAGATACTACCCAAAGAGATATTGAAGAGATATTGGGAGATACTACCCAAAGAGATATTAGGAGATACTACCCAAAGAGATATTGAAGAGATATTGGGAGATACTACCCAAAGAGATATCGAGAGATACTACCCAAAGAGATATTGGGAGATACTACCCAAAGAGATATTGAAGAGAGATTGGGAGATACTACCTAAAGAGATATTTTCATGTACTTAGGCAATAATATATCAGGATAACATATAATTTAGAAAACACCTGCATTCATAGTTTATAGCAGGTATCACGGGTTTATAAAGTATGTGAGGTTATGAACTCATTAAGTCTTTGAAAAGTAATCAAATTGTTATGAGTATATAAAAGAGTTTGTAAACAAGCATGTATCCCCCTCGCGGGTTTATAAAACATGTAAATAAGTAAAGGCGAGGTTATGAACTTCACAATATCGGTTTTAAGTACTTGTGTATATTAAAAACAATTGAGCATGTATCCCCCTCGCGGGTTTATAAAGCATGTAAATAAGTAAAAGCGAGGCTATGAACTTCACAATATCGGTTTTAAGTACTTATGTATATTAAAAACAATTGAGCATGTATCTCCCCTAAAGAATTTATAAAACAAGTAAGTAGAAAAATGGGCTATGAACTTCACCTGATAGGTAGTTGTAATAAATATTCCAAAATGTAAGCTGACGACTTTATCACAATCTTAACAGAGAAGGTTGATATAGTCAAAATGATAGTAAACAGCCATGTCACGCAACCTGAGTAAATATGCCAAATCTTAGGAAGATTGTATTCTAGAACTTTGGTTTTAATAGTTTAATATTGTTATGAGTTTGATTGGAGATTTTGGAATTATTGTATCACCGTTCGGGCCATCATATTTCAGAAGTCATTCAGTAAACGTTTGAGGAGCTAGGGCACTTTCAATCGTAAACCCAACAACTCAGTCAGAACGTAATACCAAGATGAAACCCCTTAATATGAAGCTCCCTAGTATTGTGGTACGATATAGATTCGGGATAGGATTTTTAAAAACACATTGATGATGAATTATATAATAATTATAACATAATCGGTTTTAAGTGTTTTGCTCAATAACTGGAAATGATAAGCACGTCAAGCGTTAATTAAAGTTATGTTTTATAAGGTTTTGAACACATTTCTACACTTTTTCATATCCTTGGATTATAAACTTTTACGAGTTTGGTCCTTTTAGTTTAAAAGATGTACAAAGTAAACCTTGTACTTTGGAAAGTGACATAATATACCCCTATAGTTATAACTTTTTGATAAAATGACATTTTCAGCCCTTTTAGTTATAAGTTTCGGAAAGTTACGATATATACCCCTTACATGGAATACTTTTGCAAAACAAATCCAAAACGCCATGCAAGCTTATTTTAAGATTCCAAATGATATTTGCAGGTGATAGCTTATTAATATAAGCTAAAATATGAAGGTTTAACGTAACGAAAGTTTAAAATAACGATTCGTTAAGCTAGAAATCAAAACGGGTCGAATTAGGGTTTTAAAACAAAAACGCGTAGGTTTTTAATTCAAATTCCTTCAAGACTTGATAAAGTGGTTATTATAATGTTAGATAAGCTTATTAGAATAGATTATAACAATAGTTTACAAGTTTAGCTTATGGATTAAGTGAAAACATGAAATTAGGGTTTCATGAGCTCGGTTTGGATCAAAAAGGTAAAACACATATGTTTTTGAGTTCAAAGCTTTTAACAATAGTTTAAGCATGATTATATGAACATTATAAGGGTATGAAAATAGAATGTGAGCTTATGGAACCTGGTTTTGAGCTTATAGCTTGGAAATGGGTCGAAATGGGGACTTTTAGCTTCGTACGCCTAGAATAACAACTCCGGGGCTTCTTTTCTTGGTTTCTTTGCTTCACTTCTGGTCTTGGGACTTCTATTGATCTTCTAATTCTGCTATGGAAGTATTAGAACTCCATTTGTGTGTAAGAGAGAAGTTGTGGGGGATGGTTTGAAATGGAAGGGTTTTACCCCTTTATATAGGGCTCGAATTCACCTTGGTGGCCAAGAAAACTTGGTGACCAAGGCTTGGACATGTGTAGCAGCTAGGAGATGATGTGGAGAGGCTAGAGGATGAGTAACATAAGCTAGAAACTAGTATGGAGGTGTTGTTTGGTCTTGGTGGTGTCGCGGCTAAGAAAGGAGGAAAAAAGGGAGATGTGGCTTCTTTTCTAGCCAAGTAATGGAAAAGAGGACCTTTTAAGCTGCTTGGAAGTGAAGGAGGTGAGTTATTAAGGTGCTTGGATGCAAATTTAACTCTTGAAATGGGTCAAAATGAAAGAAAAAGGTATACGGGTGCAATAGGGCACGGTTTAGGTTTTCATGTTTATTTTTCATGTGCATTTGATTATTAATGATAGATTATGGATTATAAGGTTTGTATTAAGAGTTTACCACAAGGTTTGATTAGTGGTTCGAGTTCAAAATGGGTGAAAATAGGTAAACGGGTCATGGTTTGAAATTAGGGTTCGTTTAGGGTTTTCTAGGTTTAATTCTTGTACATTGTTGTTAAAAATGGTGAAATGATGATGGAATGTGATTTATAAAGTTGTAAATTATGTATTTACAACTTATTTGAGTAATGGTTTGGGTTTACAATGGATAAAAACCAAGAAATTGTCATGGTGTAGTATTTTGCTCGGGTTAGGGTTTCTAGGTTTCATTTCATGAAATCTTATGAAATGTGGATGATTATAGAATGTAAATGAAGTGCATGACTTGCTTGTAACTTGTACTTGATGTATTGTACAAGTTTCCTTAGGAAAACAGAGGTAAAACGGCTATTTTAGATGTCGTGCATTAATGACTTGTACATTATGCTTTAAAGGACTCGTCCCTTATTTTGGAGGGAAAATATATTCAAATAAGATGCTATGATACTTGTTCATGTGCTTTTATTGATTGTACATTCATTTTGAATGTGTACTTTACATGAAATTAGGGTTTAAACGTAAACATTAATGGTTTAAGCTCATTTGGTATTATCGTCGTGAAAACTTTGTTAAATGAATAACGTATATGATAAAATGGATATTAGATTGTTGAATTGACATATTATGACATTTACTTGATGTAAACTTAGATAGACTAGGCATAGGTCGTTGCGTGAACTTGTTTACTTTAGAAATATAAACTATGATACGTAATGGAATGAAATGAAACAAAATTTTATTCTCGTAAAAAAGTAGTACTTAATATAATACATAGAGATTACATTGATGAAATACTATAAAATTACGGGTTGTTATATCATCAACTTCCGCCCATCATAACTGTGGATCTTCATCTCACCAAGGAGATGATGGTGCTTCTCGTGATAGTACCCCGTCTTCTACTACTTACCTAAACTCTCTCGGACCTCTCGATTACCAACAATATGAAGTTTCCATCTCTTCGGACGTCAAACCAACTTGCTCAATCAAACACAACAAATGCATAAGGAACTTAGAGGTGGATTCAAGTCATTTGGCAAGGCATTGCGAGGAGACTTCGGCAAGAAAAAGAAGTAAAGATATTGAATGGTGACTAGCTTGGAAGAATAATTGATTTAGGACTTTATGTGAACTTATGTTTATATTTAATTAATTATGTGATGACAACCCGACTTAGTCAGAAGAACTTGAACTTGTTTGGCTTATTTAGGACCTTTAATCTCTATGAATTATTAGTATGCTCTTATAATTATGTATTCTTATTTTATTTGCTGCAAACATACATGATATACTTGATTTCATGCATATATATTTACATGGGACTTGCTACAAATTGACCACCAAAACATAACCTTTCTCACAGAATTGTTACAAAAATCAAATTTTTGGTCGTCTGAAAAACACCAGATGGGCGGCCCTCTTAATTCATAAGGGCGGTCCTCTTAAAGATAAGGGGGGCGACCATTAATTAAGGGGACCGGCCATCTGATTCACGGATCTTACTATTTCTTTCTGCTTTTTGACTTCCTTTAATCTAGCCTCAGCTATCTTTACCCAGAAAACTTGAACATATTTTGGAAATCCTTAAACAAATTCAAATCCATTCCATTTTTAAACCTTTCTCATCCAATAAATTCCCTCCAAATGATCACCACCATCTCATCATCTCCTTCATTTTCTATCAACCACCATGACATCCACTAGAGCCTCCATTCCTAAAGCCTCTAAAAGACCAAAAATTAACATCATTCCACCAAAACAATTGTTTGTAGATTTAACTCATGATGACACTAAAACCCCATCACCCGAACATCAACTCTCATCCCTTAGTGCTCCTAATGCATCTTCAAAAACACCATCAACCAAAGGTACTTCTTTATCCTCCATTGACTACACACCCAAATCACCAACATCATCCACATCACCATCAAGAAATGATTACTTAAACTCACCTACATCTCCTCCTCCAAGAGTTCCTCCACCACCTTCAACTCAATAAAATACATCAATGGACATCACTCTCACCTTTTCACCAATTACTCTACTTGATGTCCAATTTAACACTCCATCACCTTCTCCACCTATCTTTGGTCATCCCATACCTTGGAGCCTTTTTTAGGCACATGGAGACTCATGTTTGTGTTGCATTCACAAACGCACTCTTATCTTTGGATTGAGAGATGAACTTCAATACATGTTTTCTTACATAGAACACATGCTTTCACAACCTCCACAACCTAATTCACCACCACCACCATCCCTTTCACCAAACTAAACATACACCATGTTTAGCCATTTTCAAATAATTGTCAACCAAATCTTTTGCAAGCAAGTTCTATGGAAGTCTAGGAATGATAGGATCTTTGTAGTTTAATTTTATGTATGTTGTACTAATATGCTTCAAGTATATTATTTCTACTTGATGTATGCATACTTGTGTGTTATACACAATTATTATGTTTAATGAATGGACTTTAGTCTTATGTTTTAATTATGCACTTGTTTTCTTTTTGGTTGGTTAAATTTTTTATATCCATAAATGTTAAGCCTAGTTGATATATATTTGTGATTGTTAGTTTACACAAATAACTTGACACTTGTTAAGCATTATCAACATGTTTAAATATTTTTCCTATTTGCTACATGTTAGAAATGGTTGTCTTGTACCTCTAACTTGTTTTGTATTAAAGTTATCAATAGCTCGATTCCTTGGTGCCCTCGAACGAGGGGGAGCATACATCAAGGGGGAGCGTTCATCCCGTTAACTTTTCACATATTCATCGACGAAGCCTTTTTGATTCTACAAAAAGGGGGAGAAGTGGAAATAAAACTCACTAAATACTTGTTTAAAATGAATTTTTCATTTAATGAGTTTAGATTTTGTAATCATCAAAAAGGAGGAGATTGTTGATAAAAATAATGCCTAAAAACGTTATTAATATTTTTCGACCTCTCTACGTTTTGATAATCACAAAACGTAAAGACAATTAATGAAAAATTATTTGTAAACAAGTAATTAGTATTGAAAATTTAATCACTTAAAGGTATGAATAAACATATGCTTAATGCATTTCATGATCAAAGGAATTTTTAGTTAACCTCACATTTTTTATAAAAATGTCACAAACATTTTTATATCTTTTACAAAACATTTTTAGATTTAAAAGAAATGTTTTATTCAAATAAATATTTTGAATTCAAATTTTCTACCTAAAAACGGCTAGAAATGTTCTAGAAAACACCTCCCCCAGAAAAGACAAAAAAAAGAGCGTCTGAGGCTGGGCGCCCCCCTTAATTATAAGGGCGGTCCCCTTAATAATTAAGGGGACTGGCACCCTATTTAAGGGGACCGCCCAGACAAAATGTCAGACCAGTTTGCATATAAATAGTGGACTATTCCCCACTGATTTTCTCACCTTTTGCACATACTTTCTTTTTGTTCTAAATCAGTTTATACTCTCCTTTCTACCATTTGATCATTTAATCATAAAGCTTTGTTTCCAAGTGATCCAAGCTTTGATCCTCGCTTTGATCCTCAAGTGCAAGAGAAGAATACTTCCTACCATCAAGTGAAGAAGTATTATAACTTAGAGTGTGTCCTTGCAACCTTGTTGCAATTGTATCATATCTTGTAAATCATATTGTGCACATTGTGAATTCACATAAAATCAAATTTAAGTTTTTTTATAATCAAGCCAAACATAAAATTAAAAAGCGGTAAACTATTCAACCCCCCTTCTAGTTTTCCACAAGAATAAAAAAAATTGCATGCAATATTACACCTACATGATGAGTTGGTATGTACCTTCATCGGGTAATACGGATGGTTCTGCTTTGGTCTTGTGCCTCCAAAAGTATTCAAGGATCCGTTCACGATAGGCTAGGGCTGTTTGTAGAGGGTCTTTGACTGTCGATAGTAGGTTACGGCTCAATCTGTATAAACAATACACATCCATACACCACAGTCCCCGTATAGGTCTGCTTGCTCAACAACCTTTGGAAACTTGTATTTGATCTCATTACGACTCAACTGATATGCCCTTGCTCTCTAAAACACCATGCTCGTTTAGATACAAGGCAAGCTGATGTGGCAAGTTTCTCTTCATTTTTCGCCACCATGGTCTCCTATTTCCGCAGACATAACCAAGAGTATCATAAAACGTAACAACTCCACTAGAGATATGAAGCTCGGCTAAACACCAGTGCTTCTTTTGTTCATTGACAGGAAAATACACCTATTTAAAAACATAAAGTTATATATTTTGGATTGAATTTAACTACAAGTAATGTGACAGTTATATAAGTAAAAATTTTAGACAAACAACCTTCTCAGCATCTCACCACGCCATTAGATACCTTACGCCATTGTAAAAATAGTCAGTCATTGATCCACCTAGTATGGATGGTAAGAAATAGGGGCTTACCATGGCCCAATCTGCGTCGGGATGTCTAAAATACCACATTTGATCGACCCATAAATCAAGGTGCTGTGCAGGGAAAACAATTTAAATTAACTCATCAGTTAAGTATAATTACATTAGATACATATGCATAATAAAATTAATTTACTTACACTATCATGCAACCAGCCGTCTTTTGCTGGGTCTAGACAGGCTAACACTAACCAGAAAGCTCGAGTAACTGCAATGTCTCGATAGCTCCATGGAAATCGATATTCTGGAGGGTCTTACATTTTTAGAAACTTAGTAAAACCATCAGGTAGAGTTACCTTCTCCTTTTAGCAATTATGTGGTCTTGACAGTTGCTAAACAAAAAAAATTAACATTCATTGTCATTAACAAAATGTAAATGCTTTGTTAAATTTGATACAAGCTGAGTTAAACCTCTACAAACACTTATAATGTCATTAATTCATTAATTGACCTCATTTTTGGTGCTCCAAACACATCTTGTAAATATTTTTCAATAAGTGTAAGACAAATTTGAAATTAGGATTGTTAAAGTAGGAAAGAATTATGTGTTTAGATGTACTGTGCCTCTTCAAATTCAGGGTCCGCAATGAAATACCCGTTGACACTCTGGGATCTTGTTTTTGGTGGGGATGGAGTAGTAGTTGCTTGTTGACCATACGGAGAATCGAGTGACATAACCAGCCTCTTCTTTCTTTCTTTAACAGACCTTAACACATAGTTTCTTTCTACAGCACACTTCTTCCTCTTTGGTTTGACATTGGAAAAACACTGGCTAAGCAAGGTTTGTAATCATCTTTAACCACATTGAAGTACTGCGACTTGTTACTTTCATGCTGATATTGAAATTTATCTTATAGTTAGGTAGAATAAATGATAACGAAGTACACGTACAAGTCAAACCAAGTCACAAAATGAAGATACCTTAACATTTTATTGCAACATAGTTGTTTTATCTTCCTGCTCATCAATAAAGGCATCAACATGTTTTACAGGTGGATCTTTGACTACCAATTTCTCCTCTTCATCTATTAACTTCATTTCATCTAAAGAATACTTAGCCTCGTGCTCTTCATCGTTCAAGACAGACATGTAGTCATCCACAAAATCATAAACCTGACATATTTAACTTATATAATTAGAAAAATAAAATGATTATAAATGAAGAAGGTAATTTAAATTTAAATGTATATACATACATGAACGGGCTCAACATGAATATCAGCTGTAGGATGGTGATTCAGTTCAGCTACAGAACGATCAACATCATTATCATGTTGTAGGACATCAATTCCCGGATTATCATTCGCATAATCCAATGCTTTTATTAGAATGTCCAATGTGGAAGGCACGCGTTGAGAATAAGTATACTCATTCTTCCCATCTGCCTTGTCAATTACCATACCATCACAGGCGACTTCGCCATTATCCTTATCAGTAAGAGAGCATGTTGACTGTAAAAGAAAACATAGAATTCATTTGTCAAAAACTAATAAAAGTAAAAAAGATAAATAGGATACTTTAAAACACGTTAATATGATATAGGTTGATACGAACCATGGGATCATTAGCTGAACCACCTTTTCCTTGGTTGACACAATTATGATTAAGGTTTGGGATATCATTCATCCCATCTACCTTGTCAATTCCTATACCAAAACAGGCAACTTTGCCATTAACCATATCAGCACGAGAGCATGATAACTACAATTCCTAAAATATGGTAATTTTGGTGACAAAATTATACAAGTAACAAATAAAAAATAGCATTGTTTAAAACTACTTAATATGACATATGTTGGTACAAACCATTGGATCATTAGCATAACTACCAAATCCTTGGTTGACAGCATTATGATTTTCATTTGGGATATCATTCTTCCCATCGAAATTGTCAATCCCCATACCAGCACCGACAACTTTGCTATTATCAATATTAGCATGAGAGCATGATGACTGCAATTCATAAAATATAATTCATTGATGACAACATTATACAAGTAACAAATAAAAAATGAGGTAGTTTAAAACTATTTAATATGATATAGGTTGATGCGAACCATGGGATCATTAGACGAACTACCTAATCCTTAGTTGATAGCATTATGAAGACCGATTCCGATATCATGGTTTCCATCTGCATTGTCAATTAGCATACCATCATCAACAACTTTGACATTATCGATATCAGGACGAGAGCATGTTGACTGTAATTCAAAAATTACAATTCATTGATGACAACATTATACACGTAACAATTAAAGAGGGTATCTTTAAAAACTAAATTATAATATAATTTAAGTTGATACGAACCATCAGATCATTAGACGAACTACCTTTTCCTTGGTTGACAACAATTTGATTCACAAGTCTCTCTAGCTTTGCAATTCTTTCATCATCACCCTTAACCAACGCAACTTCCTTTCTAAGAGCAAGAATTTCAGCCATTGTAGCCTGTTTATCTTTGTCAGTATTAGGATTTTTTACACCTCTATCTGAATCCAAAACACCGTCCCCGCCTTTCAATAAAAGCTGATCATTTTTTTCAAATCTTGTATCATTTAACCATTCATGAGAATTGGCTGAGACAGAATTGTGTTAAAAATAAACACAATTGACTGAGACGACACCCACACCCTCATCTTGGGAAACATTCATGTCTTCATTAACCAAACCATTGGTAAAATTAATACTTGCAACAAACCATGATTCCTTCGTCTCTGAAGGAGTTGCATAAAGCTCCAAAATTGGATTGGAATCCTAAGAAATTAATTAACAAAAGTGCTTAACTTCATGTTTAATACAAAAATACATTATTTAAATAAAGATAGATGTCTGTTTACCGGTCCAAATAAACGATTATACTCATTTTTCTTAAACTTTGTAACATTTGACCAAGCAATACCACGCGGTAACACATTATCCTTTTTCGACCACCATATTCTACTTTTTTGGTAACTCTCCAAAATCCATATCTAAACAAGGGTCATTCGCGTATATTAGCTGTTGTTTATAAAAAAAACCTGAGGTACTTATACAAGATAAGTAACAAAAAATGAAAGTTATTAAATGACCAAATGTACGAAATTTGTAACAATAAAAGGATTAAAGTATTAAGAATAGTAACCTTGAAAGCCCAAACAAAACCATATAGATTGTCTGTAGGATTGTGTTTGGTTTTTCTTCTTTCTATTTCAAATGAGTTCCCGGTATAGATACACAACATTCACAGTCCTTTTTACAAATTTTTTTTTTCCTTATGTATTCACCCCAAGGATAATCATCCCACTTATCAAAATCCTCTACCAAAGACACTAAATGCCTAGGGATGCAATTCTTATCCCCCTTACCCATAAACACCAACTCAGCAACAATTAGGAGACAAACCCTTACCGCATCCATGTCAGACGAACCTAACCAGGTTCTTTTATGTCTAAGAACTCCCAACAGTTCAATCGACTTTACTTTCTTTACACCTTTTTTGTTATTTTTTCAGATCAAAAACCAGTGATTAAACAAAACTCTTTCCACCCAAACTGTAACCAATGATCGCCAATATGGAAGATCATTGGGGGACAATCAGAAGGAATCTTAGATACATATACCTGATGTTGCAAGACATAATGCATCAAATGGTTATCATTGTCGTGCGACAGAATATCAAACCAACGCCCAAAAATAGTTCTTCTAAATAACCTTTCACGTTTAGGATTCTTTTCCAAAATAAGTTTAATTTCTTCAAGCAACTTAACACTAGACCTAACACATATTTTTACATCATACAACTGATTAAATTCAGCAATTTTCAAAATCATAACCGGGGTGAAGGTAGGGGATTAAGGTTCAGACATGGTAAAATCAGGATGTGATACATGGTGTTAGGTGTGTGTTTCTAATTTTAGGGTGAGGGGTAGATGAAGAAGAGTTTGATGTGTTTTTTTATTATGTGTGTGTGGTATTTTTTGTGTATATTAAAAAAATAAAAAATACTATTGTACAATTTCATATTATATAATTGGTTGTCTATGAAGTTTACGTTGCCACCATAAGTACACATGTTGCATATATTTATATAGAAGTGTATGGGTAAACAAAGAACAAAAAACCAGTCGTCTTTATTTTTAGTTGCCCAAAAAATAGTAGTTTCCCTGAAAACATTAAGGTACATATACCTTACATATACTTTGCAAATACCTTACTTATTTTGTTTTCTGTTTGTTATGATTAAAAAATGGACACATGGAACATTTCTTTCCTAAGTTGGCCCCGATGCCAAGTTGCACTGGTCTAAGAAACTGGAAAAACATTTTAGAAGAGATAGAGTGGGTTTTTTGGAGGGTTTTGGGCTTATTGGAATTTTCACCATAAGTAAATCAAGCATTAGAATATGTAATTAACAAAAGGAGATCAGAAGCTGTGTAACTTTTTGCAATAAACGAACACCCGTTCTTGAATATACGCGTATGTATAAATCTAATACGCGAAACTAAACAAGTTACCAAAGTATATAACCTCTATGGTATGCATACACTATATGTTACTGAGATTACGCTAGGATGCTAGTACTTGCTTCACGAATAAGCAACTGAACACGATGTTCTTGTTTTGTTTCTTGTCGTCACACGATCGAAAACCACACGGGATAATAATAGTCGATCGTCACTAAGGAATAAAGGTTCAGTGTATGCATGAGAAAAGGAAAAGAACAATTCTCTTTCACCTTTGTTTTGTATACGTCTATGTATTACATGCATCTATGGATTGCATGCATGTAAAGATCTTCATGCATACAGTTTGCATACGAATACGTTTTGGGATTGTGAGTAATAGCATGTGTCATCTGATTATGAACCAAAGGATTGTTTATATAGTCTCCAAACTTGTTCTCCAAGTTAGACTAGATCACCTCCTCAAGTTTCATAAATCGACACTCTCCTCCCTTGTACTCCTTTAGTTTGACTTGTCATAACCAACACCCCACGAGTTTTGGTTTTCGTATTAACAAGTCCTTCATTTGTTAATATCTATTAATTAGTTATAACGTCTAACGTTATAATTAAAGACCGTTTAATTATTTCGTAAAACAAATTAATATAATTAATATATGGTAAATATATTAATTACATTAATAAACGTATCATCTGTGTATACGTGTGTGCCCTCATAGGCTCACGTAATTTCCTGGACATATATTATTTGATATATGTACATATCCCAACAGCTCCTACTTGGGCATGTCTCAAATAAAATAATAATAATGGTAAGCGTCTAGCAACACGCCAATGCTCCCAGGAATACCTGAGTGTGGTTTTGTAAAGTCACAGTTAAATGATTTAGCATTTACTATCCTTTTGTTTCCGATTTCCGTGTAAAATTGGTTATTAGATCTTGGTCATTCAATTATTTATCACGCTCTTTCGTTTCTCGCTATATGTAATTAATCTGTTTACCTTAATTCATTAAGAATTCTTCTACAATAGCTTGTGGGTGCGGGCACAACACATACATCTGATTAATCCTACTAGAGGCCTAGTGGCATCATTCTTAATTATTGTAGGGAACACAAATTCTTTATTGATACAAAGTGTAAAGTTATATGATTCACTATCACTTCATAAATAGTCCTTCTTAGCTATCTTATTGAGGATAACTTAAACTACATCAAGAGAGATTATCCACACATGCAAGACCTACTTGCATCTCAAGTCTAAGGATTAGTCAACTAATATCACTTACAAGATTCACTTAATGATGTCGATCTATGAAGTTATAATCTTGTTAGTTGGGGAAGTCTGATATACATCTTATGAATATCATTCGAGTTTGGCGGACACATCCTTTAATATCCAAAAATATCACCAATCACTCAGATTTGTCTTAATTCAATAATATTCCTATATTGTTGATCGACAATGGACAATTTTAGAATAATAACATTATTCATGGATGATACATGCTAATTCATAGATATTTCTTTATTAATTAAATATAAGAACATACCAAGTATCCTTATCTTAATATTTTTTTCTTAAACATCTTGATCCAAATACTAAATAGATCAAATGCATGATAATTCTAGTTGACAAATCATGCCTCAAGATACAACGATCGTACTTTTTGACAAGGCATATATTTCATTAATTTCAACTAGCTTTGATCTTTCAGAATTTTGAGAATACTTATTTCAAGAACTCAATTAGTGAAGTTCTTGAATATCTATGATGTTTGTTTATTCGTGTACATACAAATATCTCGATATTGACACACCATATCCCATAAGGTGTGTGACATCAGCTGTTAGAAACAATCATCTTTTACAGCTTCCAAAAGTGTAAAGCATTCTTATTCTTTAATGTATAATGCAACTATGCTCTTAGTTGAGCATAACACTAGTCCACATGGTCTCATTAAGGATGAAATCATGCCATGACTAGTATTGAGTGTCATATTTAATTAAATTGAATTAGTGTATACAAAACCTTCACCATGATTTTATCAAATATACGTAAACATTGAATACCTATTAATAATGTTTGGCACCTTATGAACTCCAAGTTCATTGGTTTATTCTAATTGCATAATAAATTGTTGCAATCATTTTTCCTTTTATTTTTCATTATATACAATAATTATAATCTTTAGGTATGAATTCCCAACTACCAAAATATTCTATTAAATTAATTTTAATTAGATGATGATCTTAATAAACTTTAGATGGAACAATACCAATGTTGTTAAAATCATCTTGATTCATGCATGATACAACTCTTCCCCTACTCAATGTGATGTACATATATAATTATTTTAGTCGGACTTAAGTTTCATTAATGTTCTATCTTATCTAAATAGAAATTTTATCAATTGTGACTTTCTAAATGGCTATATTCTTGTTGTGTTAGACTTATATTCGCATATGTTTATAACAAATATAACTTTTATGTAAAGGTTGTATGTGTTTATTTTATTAAATCTTTCAAGTGAAGAAAAAACTTAACATTATAGCTCTACATTGCTTTTAAGAATTCTCAGGATTTATCTTAATCTATAGTTAATTTTAATCATGCAAGTGATCTATTTAACAACTAAAATACTTAAGATTCCTCTCCTAGATGACTTACCAATGATCTACAACTTGGATTCTTGCCATTTGTAATCTTTTAAAGATTATATGATTTTATTAACTCCTTGATTATTCACTGTCCCTCGCAATAGTATTCAGCAAAGGGAAGAGTTTTATATTTCTTGCCATATTTCTTCTATATATAACACTAGTTTGACAATCAACCATCTTTATTTTGTATATGTGCATAGAAACATATTTAATCAAGATCAGTGCTTTGTATTGATTAATATTATGTCATTAATGAGTGCATTAAATATGTAATTTATATGGTGTACTTAGGGGTTTGTAATAAAAAGAAACAAACCACTTGGGTCTTTCTTTTCTTTGAAGAAACTCATATTAACTTCCCAGTCTAACCGTTTAGTTAAAGATCAATCAAGTTTCTTAATTGATTTATCTTTGTGGAAATACATCTTAATCATTTACTTAGTTTTTGATGTCATTTACAAATTCCAAAATTTGAAAATGCTTATCTATGGTTAACTGGTTTCAACATTGTTCCTGATGACTCTTATTTCTCAAACCTTGATTTATTAACTTTTCAATCAAGTATTTGAGGTATCCTTGCGGATCTATGAACGAGAATTTTATCATTATAAGGTTTAACATTTACATGTACAGCCTCGGTATGATATTCACTAGTGTGTTTAGAAGCTTATGTATTTTGTATTTTTATCTCTTTCAGATCTAAAAATGCTCCCACTTGCTTTATGCAATTAGAGACTCTTTTATAATTACTTAGCATGTAGAGTAACAATAATGTGTTCTCTTTTGGCGATTTACTTTTTAATTTAGGACTTACTATGAGTAAATCACATTCCATTATCGTGATGGTGTCTTATTAACCTTTTAGGTTAGAGTCTTATTGAGTGTATACTAGACATACCCTACTTTTTTAACCGTTGACAGATTTGGTAGGTTAATTATTAAGTTATCAAAATTAAATGATTCAAAAGAATTTGATTCAACACTCTAGACATACTATAAATATGTGGTATTTATAGCTCTAGACATACTTCAAAAGCTCTACTATGAGTAATTTGATTGTGAGACTTTACCACAACCTCTTAAATAACTTAATAATCTTTAGGTTACATACTTATCAATTGTGTCAAACCAAATTAAATATGTAGTATTTAATACCTATTGATGTTTGTAATGTATACATAATTTAACTATTTCAGGAACTATATGTTACATGTCTTGGCCTATAGATGATAACATGTTTAAATATTTTATTTTCGCCTTTAAACTATTCAAGTAAATTCGGTGTTCATGTCCTCACAAGAAGACATAACTTACTTTATGTTTTAAGTCTTTTAACAATTAAAGGACTTCCTGTTTATTACTTTACAATAAACATAAACATACTTAAGTAAAGTAATTTTAAACGCCGACTCTTGGCTTCAATAGTAATTTCAAGTTAAACGAGATTTTAAACATTTTTACTTGAAGTAGTCTATAACTCATATCTTGACATATGTTCTAAATTATTTCTTACCTTACGGTCAAGAGAAACCTCTAAAATCATATTTGTTTTTGTCTTGTGTTGTTTCCTTGGCTAACAATAAATATTTCACACTTGTGCATGAACACAACTATTATACATGTAGCCAAACCACACGCGTTAGTTTGTTTATGTGGACAACATGTTAGTGTCTCAATATTAGTGTTACAAGTTGTTATAAAACCACATTTGTTCAATAGGTATAGTGCACCCGAATACTTTAAAACCATGTGTGTCTTTTGAATAATGTATTAGCTCAAGACAAGATTGAATAATCTAGGTTACCTAAACATGACAATAAAAGCTTGTTGGGCTTCAATTGAATTTGACATCTTTACATGCATTGTCTTTTAAGAAATAAATAGACAACGCTCCCCACTGGATTTTGAACAACATTGCAAGTGTTACATAACCACTGAAAACAAAGAGTGATCTATTTACTTTCCTACTCTCTTTGAAATCCTACTAGTTGCAATGTACTTAGGTTTCAAAAGCTCTACTATGTAGATGAGGGAATATCTATCAATGCTATTTATTAACTCTTGTAAATGAGGCTTGCAAATTTACATCATTAATTTTGTTTTAAAAGCAAATCTACTAGATTATATCTTGCTAGTTTTCCTTTACCACTTTTGCAGTAATGTTGGTATTTTCTAATCAAGAACTCATAAAGCATTTTAAATTAAGATGTTATCATTTGTTAACTCCAAGACATGTTTTCTGGTTATCCAAATGTCTTATATGTTTCAAAGTATTCACCACGAGACAAGAGTAATGAAATCTATATAAAAATATAAGTATGCAATCCTATTAACCATGTAAGTTTGCATATGAGGTTTGAATTGGATATAGGACAATTTCTTTGTTCCTATTATAACTTTTCTGAGCAAGGAAAAATGATAGGAATGAGTCTCCGTTTTCCTTACAATGAAAGGAGGCTCGGTTTATCATCTTCAAGAAAGAAACAAACCATCTTTTACGGTTAAATGTTGCATTAATACTATTAAAGAATCACAAAATTCAATTTATAGTATTTTCGTTTATAATCCTTGTTGGAAATTTAACTACCAACGTTTAACATATAAAACCAATTAATTTCTAAAGGTTAGGATATAGTTGACATAACAACTTACATAGTTGATATGCTAGCAATTGTGTGTATTCAAAGGTAATTGACTATCAATAATTGCCAATCCAATTGTAATTACTAGAACATTATAGGACTTACTTTATTACATTAATGAGCTAGTAAGCATGTTTTATCCCATCTATGCCTCGAGCATAAGGTCTCACCAACTTACCTCGATTAAGTCGTCCAATCAAGAACTGTGATTATATAACACCAACGTCTCACGAAAAGTGTATAATCACCTTGGGGTTGCAATCTACATACGTCTCACGTGATGTAAAAGGTAATTTCAAGTGTTCTTACAAATTGGATGGCAACAACTTATTTGAAAAGGTATTTCTTTTTGTCATGACAAATATGTACGAAGAAGCATGCATACATCTTCGTATCATAAATTTTAATAAAAACTTTACTTAATTAAGTCACTTATTACGGTGTATCACTTAATTTTCTATACCACCTTGTGTATAAATTAGTGACAATACACCTTAAAACAAATTGACGATTCAATCGTGTTTTCAAATCTAAAGTACTCTAATTTTATCGCGGGAAAAGATTAAAGAATGATTTAAAATCATTCAAACCTTAGACCATTCACGCTTCCTAATTAATTGCAAGATATCAGAGATATTATAGAGTATAAATACCTCAAACCCTTGGTGATATTCCTTGCAAATAAATAGTATTTTTGCAAATTTCGTCATTGATAAAATTTTTACTCTTTAATTTAGAAAACATATTATAAACTTATTAAATTGCAAGTCTCGTCGTGGGAAGTTAAGGTATGAGCCCTAACATTATAGATAACCACACCCAATTGACTCATAAGACTTCGCAATTAATAGTCTATAATAATCTTATTTCATAATTATTAGTCATGTTTATATTTTCTTTTTCAAAAAACTCTTTGTTTTTACTCAAGTCAAAAACTTATAAAAACAAACAATAAATATAAACTACTAATACACATAACATTTATTTCAACACTTAACAATTAACTCATGCAATTCATAAATGATGATTCTAATTATCGAATAATTAACTTAATGGTACATGTTTCACTAAGGCTCATTCTCTCATGAATCGTGTCTATACCATCGATAAATAATCGATTGCGTAAGCCTTATATAAACATATACCACATAGCACATAAAAGCTGATTGATAATTTCAGTCGACTTCAGACCGACAGAACCGCGTGCAAGTTCTTTCCCAACTTTTTGTATTAAACTACAAGTTGTAGCCTAATGAGTCGGGATCTACCATACAAAAATTATTCAGAATTTTTTCGACTTAATATGAATATTATAAGCGTCGCGTTTATAGTGACAGGAGTTCAAACAAATCCGAAAACGAAATTAAAACTCATCTTTTTATGTCCTATTTAAGTTTCGTCGCGTAGCATCGATTTGCATGACAACTAGTTAACAATTAACTAATAACACATATATCATATATCTATCCATGATAAACTTGTATGTGTTTATCAAGGATAACCAATTAACAATTAATACTAATAAAAATGATCAATTAACTATTAAACAATCGAATTTTAACACATAAAATTTTATACAACCAGTTTTCGTTCTAATTAATTTAATAATAATCACACACACACACACACACAGATTAAACTAGCTAAAAAAAAAAAAAAAAAAACAAAGGGCTTAAAAACTTAAACCAAAACCTTAATTTCGTCTAATTTTACGTCTTTATAATTACAAATTCTTACAACCTGGCTTTGATACCACTGTTGGGTTTTATAATCTAATTAAGCCTTAATTAACATGAGTACTCAGCGGAATAAATAAATCACGTATAGAATATGTAATTAACAAATGGATCAAGAAGCGTGTACCTTTTAGCAATAAACGAACACTTTTCTTGAATATACGCGTATGTATAAATCTAATACGCGAAACCAAACAAGTTACCAAAGTAGATAACCTCTATGGTATGCTCACACTACACCTCACGGAGATACTCTAGGATGCTAGTACTTGCTTCACGATTAAACAACCGAACACGATGTTCTAGTTTTGATTCTTGTCGTCACACGATCGAAAACCACACCGGATAATAATAGTCGATCGTCACTAAGGAATAAATATTCGGTATATGCATGGGAAAAGGAAAAGAACAATTCTCTTTCACCTTTGTTTTGTATACGTCTATGTATTACATGCATCTATGGATTGCATGCATGTAAAGATCTTCATGCATACAGTTTGCATACGAATATGTTTTGGGATTGTGAGTAATATCATGTGTCGTCTGATTTATGAACCTAAGGAGTGTTTATATATTCTCCAAACTTGTTCTCCAAGTTAGACTAGATCACCTCCTTAAGTTTCATAAATCGACACTCTCCTCCCTTGTACTCCTTTAGTTTGACCGATCACAACCAACACCCCACGAGTTTTGGTTTTCGTATTAACAAGTCCCTCACTTGTTAATATCTATTAATTAGTTATAATGTCTAACGTTATAATTAAATACCGTTTAATTATTTCGTGAAACATATTAATATAATTAATATACAATAAATATATATTAATTACATTAATAAACGTATCCTCTGTGTATACGCGTGTGCCCCCATAAGCTTACGTAATTTTCCGGACATATATTATTTGATATATGTACATATCCTAACAGATTCTTCGTATCTTGTTGAAAATGTACTGACGCATTAGTTGTTGTATAATTCTTCAACATCCTTGGAAGACACCAGTGGCGGACCTCGAAAAGTTGAGGACGGGGGCAAAAAAAATTGTAGACAAAAGTAGTTGTGCACACACAAATAAAGATGGATTTATAAGGTTTTTACATTGTTTGGCTTCAAGGTGGGGTGCACTTTAATAAAAAGGCTAAAAAACAAATTTTTTACACTAAAATATGATTTTATTCGGCGAATCATGGAGGGCATCGCCCCCCATAGCTACTATGTAAGTCCGCCCTTAGAAGACACCAAAAAGCCGTCGTACGACGGTCCCTATCCATTCACCTTCTTGGTCACCTTTTTTAACAATCCAGATTACTCGTCGTCTGGTACCGTATATGATATAAACAAAAACTTGCTTACTGTGAAGGTATACCAACCAACTCGTCTTGTAGTACCGTCAATGAAATAACCGTTGGAATACCCACGGATATTTTCTTTCAAATAAAGGATGTCTAAAACGCACGTCCAGAGCGTGTGACTATGGGCAACACCCACAATATGGTAACGCCTCCATAGATGTGGTGACACATAAGATTAACGTGGTTTAGCAGACTCTCTATAAGCCTTAAAAAAAGGGCCTGTGTGGTGTTAATTTTTTGATTACATTAAGTCGTGTTTACTTAACATATGACTTAATGTGGACAACCTATTTTTATCACTTTATATTTTCATCTTTCTCAATTAAGTTATTAACAAACAATTTCCATATAACTTAATAAATTCAGTTTTTTTTTCATATTAAGTCTTTCAACAGCAACCTTTGACTACCTCAAGAAGAAGGGGAGTTTTTGTTAAAGTTTTTTATTCTTTAAAAATTTTCCATTCTTTTTCATTTCCTTATTTTCACATACTTTCATTTCTACCCGTCCTTTTTTATCTTATTATATACTTTTAAAACCAAATCTTCGTGTTTGGCATTTCAATGCATTTGGTATATGTATCCTTTATATCATCTTAAACATTTGAACATACCTAGCGAATCATTAAACCCGTGAGAAACGCACCCCTAGTGGCATATGATTTTTGGTTTTGGATTTGAAAAAGAATTTCAAATCAGTGTGATTCTGTCATGCCAATCAACGGATATTTTCTTTCAAATAAAAGATGGTCTAACGCACGTCAGGCGTTTGACTTGGGCAACCCACGATATGGTAACGCTCCATAACGTTGTGACACATAAGATTAACGTGGTTTTAGCAACTCTCTATAGCCTTAGGGCCTGTTTGTTTAATTTTTACATTAAGTCGTGTTTAATTAACATATGACTTAATGTGGACAACCCCATTTTTATCACTTTATATTTTCATCTTTCTCAATTAAGTCATTAACAAACAATTTTCATATAACTTAATAAATTCAGTTTTTTTCATATCAAGTCAATTAAGTCTTTTCAAACAGCACCTTAGACTACTCAAGAAGAAGGTGTGTTTTGTTAGTTATTCTTTTAAAATTTCCATTTTTCATTTTCCTTATTTTCTCATACTTTCATTTCTACCGCCTTTTTTATCTTATCACTTTTACCAATTTTCGTTGTGCATTTCATGCATTTGGTGATATGTATCTTTATATCATCTTAACATTTGAACATAGCCATAGCGATTCTTATACCCGTGAGAAACGCACCCCTAGTGGCATATGATTTTTGGTTTTGGATTTGAAAAAGAATTTCAAATCAGTGTGATTCTGTCATGCCAATTTTTGATTTGGTGACATCCATTTTGGACAATGTGATTTTGTCAAAAACACTGGTATTATGAAAAAATATATATATTTAAAAATCATGTGATTTGGTGCACCCCTGTTTGAAACGTTAAGTGGCATGTTTGTCATTGTACTATTGGAATCAACTTAAATACATATATAACAAGCAGTTCGGTGCCCGCGCGTTGCTGCGGGACAATTGTATTTTTGTTTGTACCTGAATCATACATCGTTTTTACATGAATGAACAAAGAATGCTAACTTACCATTAAAAGTGTTAACAGCTTTGCTTGCTTCATGTCTGGTGTAGAAAAGCAAAGAAATCCAAACCCTTTACTGATCCCTTTTTCATTAACCATCAACTTTGCAGATGTGATTGTGCCACATTGACTAAAGCATTCTTGCAATTTATTTTCAGTGGCATCATCATCAATGTTCTTAACATAAACATTTGAACCCTGAAACAAAATATATTAAGTACCAATGTTGAGTGAAACAATCTATCAATGACCAAGGAAGTTGCTAAATATGAAAATAAAAAGTTTTTTAAACATACTTGGCATTTTGATATTTGTTCTTTCCTCCACTCCTCAAATTTATGACGCAATATTTGTTCTCGTTCTGATTTCTTTTGTGTCCTACCAACATATAACGCTTTTGCACCTATGGAACATACTTGTTAAACTGGTACTCGGCATAATTTTTTTCATTAAATTTATTTGCAGATCCACCACTGAGCTTTACTTTATAGCCGAACTTGCGTGAACCTATTCCAGGAGACACGATGGCAACGCTTAAGATTTTGACTACTGGATCTAGAGTTTCTGCAATAAAATTAACATGAGAGCAATTAACAAATGTAGCTAGTCTAATGTTCCGTTACATATGCTGATATGCAGAATTGCAAATTGAAGCATTAATATTTATTAAAGAATTATACCAGCCACATCATTAATGTCGGTAGCTCTGAGAAGATGTTTTTTCCATCTCATAGGCTCTCATCATCCTAGACCTAAAAAGTTATGAAAGGCAAGTTTAGTCGAAAAACATAACTGTTTGCTCAAATGGGAAAAAATCTGCCAAAATGTTAGTTACTGTATCAAGATTAATAATGATCTTGATTGGTCACATCATCATCATTGTAGTTGGATTCTTAATTGATCTGAAACAGGGTCGTAATTATCTCGTTTCCAAGAAGTGATACCACTTGACTTGGAACAGATAATGGGACCCTTTTCAGATTCATATTATGTAGGCCAACTATACAATGATGATTGTGGACCATTCTAGATCATTATCTAATCTTGAGTATAGGTACAACGAACATTGGGCAGAAATTAGATTTATTCCTTTGGAAGCACTCAAATGTTTTTCGGTCCTAACACTTGGCTTTTAACTTTTAGTGTTCTAGGATGATGAGAGCCTATGAGATGGAAAAAAACATCTTCTCAGAGCTACCGAATTTATTGATGTGGCGGATATTTTTCTTTTATAAAGCTTTTTAACTTTTAATGCATTTCAATTTGCAATTCTGCATATCAACATATGTAACGGAACATTAGACTAGCTACATTTGTTAACTGCTCTCATGTTAATTTTATTGCAGAAACTCTTAGATCCCAGTAGTCAAAAATATTAAGCTGTTGCCATCGTGTCTCCTGGAATAGGTTCACGCAAGTTTCGGCTAATAAAGTAAAGCTCAGTGGTGGATCTGCAAATAAATTTAATGAAATTAAAATTATGCCGAGTACCAGTTTAACAAGTATGTTCCATAGGTGCAAAATTCCGTTAGATGTTGGGTAGAGACACAAAAGAATCACGAACGAGAACAAATATTTGCGCATAAATTTTGAGTGTGGAGGAAAAGAACAAATATCAGATGGCCATGTATGTTTAAAAAACTTTTTTATTTTCTTATTTAGCAACTTCCATTCGGTCATATGATAGCTTTGTTTACTCAAACAATTGGTACCTTTATTTATTTTGTTTCAGGGTTCTCCTTAAGTCAAATGTTTATGTTAAGAAACATTTGATGATGATGCCATGAAAATAAATTTGCAAGAATGCTTTAGGATCTATGTTCGCAAACATCACATCTGCAAAGTAATGGTTATGATAAAAGGGATCAGTATAATGGGTTTGGATTCTCTTTGTCTTTTCTACACCAGACAATGAAGCCAGCAAAGCTGTATGTTAACCACTTTTAATGGTAAGGTTATGTTAAGCTATTATTTGTTCATTCTATGTAAAAACGATGTTATGATTCAGGTACAAACAATAAATTAACAATTGTCCGCAGCAATAGAGGCAGAGGGACAACGATATCGCTTGTTATATTTGGTAATTTAAGTTGATTCCATAGTACAATACAAACATGCAATCTTAACGTTTCAAACAGGGGCGTGCACCAAATCCAACATTAATTTTTAAATATATAAATTTTTTTCATAATACCAGTGTTTTTGTACAAATCAAAATTGTTCCCCCAATATGGATGGTCTACCAAATCAAAATTTGGCATGACAGAATCACTCTGATTTGAAATTTTTTTCAAAATCCATATCCAAAAATCATATGCCACTAAATAGGGGGTGCGTTGTCTAAGGGTTATAGAATCGTATGGCTATGTTCTAAATGTTATGATGATAAATGATACAATTTCACCAAATGCATGAAATGAACAAGAATTTTGGGTAAATGTCGTTAAGATTAAAAAAGGCGGTTGAATGAAAGGGGAATGAGAAAATAAGGAAAATGAAAAATGGAAATTTTTAAAGAATAACTAACAAAACACACCTTCTTCTTGAGTAGTCAAATGTGCTGTTTGAAAAGACTTAATATGAAAAAAAACTGAATTTATTAAGTTATATGAAAATTGTTTGTTAATAACTTAATTGAGAAAGATGAAAATATAAAGTGATAAAAATGGGGTTGTCCACATTAAGTCATATGTTAATTAATACACAGACTTAAATGTAAAAAATTAATACAAAACAAATAAACATTAAAGGCTTGGCTTTATTAGAGAGTTGCTAAAACCACGTTAATCTTATGTGTCACGACATTATGGAGCGTTACCATATTGTGGGTTGCCCAAGTCAAACGCTTGACGTGCGTTAGACCATCTTTTATTTGAAAGAAAATATCCGTTGGTTATTCCAACGGTTAATTCATTTACGGTACTACAAGACGAGTTGGTTGGATTTACCTACAGTAAGCAAGTTTTGTTAAATCATTTACGGTACCACGAGACGAGAAACATGGATTGTTAAAAGGTGACAAGAAGGTGAATGAAAGGACGTCGAACGAGCTTTTGGTGTCTTCTAGGGGCGGACTTACATAGTAGCTATGGGGGGCGATGCCCTCCATGATTCGCCGAATAAAATCATATTTTAGTGTAAAAAATTTGTTTTTTAGCCTTTTTATTAAAGTGCACCCCACCTTGAAGCCAAACAATGTAAAAACCTTATAAATCCATCTTTATTTGTGTGTGCACAACTACTATTTTGGTACTATAAATTTTTTTGCCACCCATCATCTTCTTTTTCGAGGTCCGCTTGGTGTCTTTCCATGGATGTTGAAAGACTTATACAAATCAACTAATGCGTAGTACATCTTCAAACAAGTACGAAGGTATCTGTTAGGATTTGTTCATATATCTTTTTTTTCTAATAATTTATGTCTGGTAAAATTACTTAAGCTTATGGGGGCACAAGCGTATAAACAGAAGATAGTTTATTAATGTATATTAATATATATTTTTTTGTATATTTTATCTATATTATTATGTTTCACGAAATAATTAATCGGTATTTATTTATAACCGTTGACATTCATAACTAATTAATAGATATTAAATACAATCGTGAGGGACTTGTTTAATTACGAAAACCAAAACTCAGTGGAGGGGTTGGTTGTGATCGGTCAAACTAATAGGAGTTCATGGGACGGAAGCTGTAGTCGAGTTATGTAACTTAAGGAGTCGGTGATTTTGTCTAACTTGGAGAAAATGTTTGGGAATATATAAACACCTACTTTAGGTTTCATAAATAAGGTAGAACATGATATTACTCACAATCCCAAAAAATCATATTCGTTTGACAAAATGTATGCATGAAGATATTTACATGGCATGCAATCACATAGATGCAGGTACATACATAGGACGTATTCTAATATACAAAGGTGAAGAGATTGTTTCTTTTCCTTTTCCCCACTGCATATACCGAATATTTACTACCTTTAGTGTACGTAGAATATTTTTTATCAGGGTGTGGTTTCGATCGTGCTGACGACACATAGAACTCAAACACTAGAAACATCCGGTGTTCGGTTGTTTCAATAGTGATGCAAGTAACAGCATAATAGAGTTTCTCGTGAGGTGTAGCTGTGAGCATACCATATGACATGTTATATACTTTGGTAATTGTTTGGTTTTCGCGTATTAGATTTATACCATACGCGTATATTTTCAAGATAAGTGTTCGTTTGTTGTAAAAGGTACAACACTTATTGCATCCATTCTGTTTTAATTACATATTCTATTAGTGATTTATTTATCGTGAGTATTCATGTTAATTAAGGCTTAATTAGGATTATTAAAAACCCAACAGTGGTATCAAAGCCAGGTTGTAAGAATTGTATATATAAGGAGTAAAATTAGCAAAATTAAGGTTCTTGTTTAAGTTTTTAAGCCCTTTGGGCAGTTTAATCATAAAGATTGGATCTTTATTATTGTTAAAATTAATTAGACGAAACCTAGGTTGTATAAAATTTTATGTGTTAAAATTCGATTGTTTAATAGTTAATTGATCATTTTTATTAGTAATTAATTGTTTATATGGGTTATCCTTGTTATAAACTACATACAAGTTTATCATGGATATGATACTATGATATATGTGTTATCAGTTAATTGTTAAATAGTTAGTCATGCAAAATAGATTAATTAAAAACATATAAATAGACATAATAGATTGGTTTTTTCTTACTGTTTTTGGATTGTTTGACTCACATTATTGTCACTTTTTTTTTTTTAACTTATTCTTTTTAAGTCGAAATATTCTAAATTTTTCCTATGGTAGATTACGACTCAGGTGGCTAAATCTTTGTTGTTTAATACACAATAGCTGGGAAAAGATATTAGCTATGTTTTGTCGGGGCCTGTAGTTCGATTGTATGTGTCAATCAGCTTTTATGTGCTATGTGGTATATGTTTATATAAGGCTTACGCAATCGATTATATCGATGTATGTGGCCCGATCCATTGGAAGAATGAGCCTTATGTGAACATGTACATAAGTTAATTATTCGATAATTAGAATCATCATTTATGAATTGCATGAGTTAATTGTTAAGTGTTGAAATAAATGTTATGTGTATTAGTAGTTTATATTTATTGTTTGTTTTTATAAGTTTTTGACTTGAGTAAAAACAAAGAGTTTTTTGAAAAAGAAAATATAAACATGACTAATAATTATGAAATAAGATTATTATAGACTATTAATTGCGAAGTCTTATGAGTCAATTGGGTATGTGGTTATCTAAATAATGTTAGGGCTACTTACCTTATCTCTCCCACGACGTCGATATTGCCATTTATATAATGTTTATACATTAATGTAATAAAGTAAGTCTCATAATGTTTTAGGAATTGCACCGGTGGCAATTATTGATAGTCAATTACCTTTTGAATACACCATTGCTAGCATATCAACTGATGTGATGGTGGTATGTCAACTAGGATCCTAACCTTTAGAAAATTAATTGTTTATATATTTAAACATGGGTAGTTAATTTTCTTCAAGGATTATTATCGAAAATACTATAAATTGAATTTTGTGATTCTTTAATAGTATTAATGCAACATTTAACCGTAAACGATGGTTTGTTTCTTTCTTGAAGATGATAAACCGAGCCTCCTTTCATTGTAAGGAAAACGGAGACTCATTCCTATCATTTTTCCTTGCTCAGAAAAGTTATAATAGGAACAAAGAAATTGTCCTAATTCCAATCAAACTTATAGCAAACTTACATGGTTAAGTAGATTGCATGACTTATATTTTTATATAGATTTCATTACTCTTGTCTGGTGGTGAATACTTTGAAACATATAAGACATTTGGATAACCAGAAAACATGTCTTGGAGTTAACAAATGATAACATCTTAATTTAAAATGCTTTATGAGTTCTTGATTAGAAAATACCAACATTACTGCAAAAGTGGTAAAGGAAAACTAGCATGATTTATCTAGTTGTTTGCTTTAACCAAAATTAAGGAGGTAATTGCATGCCTAATTTTCAAGTTAATAAATAGCATTGATAGATATTCCCTCATCTACATAGTAGAGCTTTTGAAACCTAAGTACATTGCAACTAGTAGGATTTCAAAGAGAGTAGGAAAGTAAATAGATCACTCTTTGTTTTCAGTGGTTATGTAACACTTGCAATGTTGTCAAATCCAGTGGGAGCGTTGCGATTTATTTCTGAATAAGACATTCATGTAATGTTGTCTAATTCAATTGAAGCTACAAGCTTTATTGTCTTGTTAGTAACCCAGATTATTTCTAGCTTGTCTTGAGCTAATACATTATTTCTAACTATAGACACTCATGGTTTTAAAGATAGTCGTGCACTATTCCTTATTGAACAATGTGGTTTTATATCTACTTGTAACACTAATATCTGTGACACTATCATGTTGTCCACATAAACAAACGAACGTCGTGTTGTTTGACTACATGTATGATGTTGTGCCATGCACAAGTGGGTGAAATCTTTATTGTGTGCAAGGTACAACACATGACAATAACAATATGATTTAAGGTTCTCTTGACCGTAAGGTAAGAAATAATTTAGAACATATGTCAAGATATGAATTATAGACTACTTCAAGTAAAAATGTTTAAAATCTCGTTTAACTTGAAATTACTATTGAAGCCAAGAGTCGGCGTTCAAAATTACTTTAGTTAAGTATGTTTATGTTTATTGTAAAGTAATAAACATGAAGTCCTTTAATTGTTGAAAGACTTAAAACATAAAGTAAGTTATGTCTTCTTGTGAGGACATGAACACGAAGTACTTGAATTGTTTAAAGGCAAAATAATGTATAGTTAACATGTTATATCTTTAGCAAAGACATGTACATAGAGTTCCTGAAATAGTTAAATATGTATACATTACAACATGCAATAGGTTTTTAAATACTACATATTTAATTTGGTTTGACACAATTGATAAGTATGTAACCTAAAGATTATTAAGTTATTTAAGAGGTTGTGGTAAAGTCTCACAATCAAATTACTCATAGAATACCACATATTTATAGTATGTCTAGAGTGTTGAATCAAATTCTTTTGAATCATTTAATTTTGATAACTTAAATATTTTACCTCCAAATCTGTCAAGGTTTAAAAATTAGGTATGTCTAGTATACACTCAATAAGACTCTAACCTAAAAGGTTAACAAGACACCATCACGATAATGGAATGTGATGACTCTTAGTAAGTCATAAAATTAAATTGTAATGTCCCAAAAGAGAACACATTATTGTTACTCTACATGCTAAGTAATTATAGAAGAGTCTCTAATTGCTTAAATCAAGTGAGAGAATTTTTAGATCTGAAAGAGATAAAAATACAAAATACATAAGCTTCTAAACACACTAGTGAATATCATACCGAGGCTGTACATGTAAATGTTAAACCTTATAATGATAAATTTCTCGTTCATAGATCCGCAAGGATACCTCAAATACTTGATTGATAAATATTATATCAATGTTGAGAAATATGAGTCACAGGATCATGGTGAACCTGTTAACCATAGAGATGCATTGTCAAATTTTGAATTTGGTAAATGACTCAAACTATGAATGTTAAGATGTTGTCCACAAAGATAATCAATTTTAGAACTTGATTGATCTTTAACTAAACGGTTAGACTGGGAAGTTAATATGAGTTTCTTCAAAGAAAAGAAAGACCCAAGTGGTTTATTTCTTTGTGTCAAACCCATAAGGACAATATTATATACATATTTAATGCACGCATTATGACAGTATTTTAATCATACTTAAGCAGCTGATTATGATTAAATATTCTTTCTATGCACATTAATTATATAAAGATGGTTGATTGTCATACTAGTGTTTATATAGATGAAATATGGCAATGAAATTTAAAACTCTTCCTTGGATGATTACTATTGCGAGGACAGTGAATAATCAAGGAGTTTATAAATTCATATAATCTTTATAAGATGTACAAATGGCAAGAATCCAAGTGTAGATCATTGTAAGCATCTAGGAGAGGAATCTTAAGTTTATTGTTAAATAGATCACTTGCTTGATTTAAAATTAATTATAATTAAGATAACTCCTGAGTATTCTTAAAAGCTAGTGAGAGTATTATGTTAAGTTTTTCTTCACTTGAAAGATTTAAGAAATAAACATACAACCTTTAAATATATGTTTATTGTTATAATCATATGCGGTATATAAGTCTAACACAACATGATATACCATTTAGAAAGTCTCAATGGATATATTTCTTTTGATAAGATAGAACATGAATGAAATCTTAAGTCGGACTAAAAGATTTATTATGTACATCACATTGTGTAGGGGAATAGTTGTATCATGCATGAATACAAGATGATTTGACAACATTGGTATTTCATCTAAAGTTATTAGATAATCATCTAATTAAATATTTTAATAGAATATGTTTGGATTTGGGAATTCATTCCTAGATTATGAATTTGTGTATAGTAATGAAAAATCTAAGGATAAATATTGCAACAATTTATTGTGCAATTAGAATAAACCAATGAACTTGGAGTTCATAAGGTGCCAAACATTATTAATAGAGTATTCATTGTTTACGGATTTTAGATAAAAGCATGGGGTTGTTTGTATACACGAATGCTAATTTAATTGAGATGACACTCAATACTAGTCATGGTAGGATTTCATCCTTAATGATGACCATGTGGACTAGTTATGCTCAACTAAGAGCATAGTTGCATTATACATTAAAGAATAAGAATGCTTTACACTTTTAGAAGCTGTAAAAGATGATTGTTTCTAACAGCTGATGTCACACACCTTATGGGATATGGTGTGTCAATATCTTAGTGTGTCATTATCGAGATATTTGTATGTACCACGATTATAACAAAACATCATAGTATATTCAAGACTTCACAATTGAGTTCTTGAACATAAGTATCTCAAAATTCTGAAACGCTCGACTATCAGCTAGTTGAAAATTAATGAAATCTATGCCTTGTCAAAAAGTACGATCGTTGTATCTTGAGGCATGATTTGTCAACTAGAATTATCATGCATTTGATCTATTTAGTATTTGGATAAAGGATGTTAAGAAAATATTATTAATGATAAGGATACTTGGTATGTTATTATATTTAAATAAACATGGTGTATTCATATTTGTCATGTTTATTCAGTCGAATATGTTATTATTTAAAATTGTCCATTGGTAGTCAACATTATGGGGAATATAGTGGAATTAAGACAAATCCTGATGTGATTGGTGATATTTGTGGATATTAAAGGATGTGTCTGCCAAACTCACATGATATTTATAAGATGCATATCGGACTTCCTCAACTAACAAGATTATCACTTTATGGATCGACTTTATTAAGTGAATCATGTAAGTGATTTTAATTTACTAAATCCTTAGACTTGAGATGCAAGTAGGTCTTGCATGTATGGATAATCCTTCTTGATGTAGTTTAAGTTATCCTGAATAAGGTAGCTAATAAGGACTATTTTATGAAGTGATTGGGAGAATTAGACTTGTAATTGTAGTCAATAAAAAATTTGTTCCTTTAATAGTTGAAGAATGATGCCACTGGGCCCCTCGTAGGATTAATCAGATGTATGTGTGGCCGCACCTAAAAGCTCATTTAGAAGTGTCTCAATGATTTTTGGTAATCTAGGTTAATTACATATTTTTATTCATGGTATCGGAAACAAAAGCGATAGTAAAATGCTTAAATCATTTGCTCTCTGCGCGCGCGACTTTACAAAAACATCACTCGGCTATTCCTGGGAGCATTGGCGGTTGTTGAGCTTACATTATTATAACTCCCTCGTTCCCATATTAAGTGTCCATTTTGACTTTTAAAATCTTTTTTCATCATACTTTGACCATAAATATTTTTACTTTTATTTATATAATGCTTATGAAATTATACCAATGAAAAATACATTCGAAACTCTATCATTCAATATTTTGAATTTGAGTATCCATCTAACATAAGAGAAATACCTAAGGTCAAAGTTGAAGGAAAAAGACTTTTTTTTAAAAAGTCAAAAAATGGACACTTAATATGGGACAGGAGGGGACAGTTATATTATTTGAGACATGTCCAAGTGGGAGCTGTTGGGATATGTACATTTATCAAATAGTATATGTCCAGGAAATTACGTGAGCCTATGAGGGCACACGCGTATACACAGAGGATACGTTTATTAATGTAATTAATATATTTACCATATATAAGTAGGTCTTGCATGTGTGGATAATCTCTCTTGATGTAGTTTAAGTTATCCTCAATAAGATATCTAAGAAGGACTATTTTATGAAGTGATTGTGAAGCATATGACTTGACACTTGTAGTCAATAAAGAATTTGTTCCTTCAATAATTGAAGAATGATGCCACTAGACCCCTCGTAGGATTAATCAGATGTATGTGTGGCCGCACCCAAAAGCTCATGTAGAAGAGTCTTAATGAATTTTGGTAATCTAGATTAATTACATATACGAGAAACGAAATCGTTAAATAATGGAATGACCTAGATCTATATCCATTTTTAACACGGAATCGGAAACAAAAGGATAGTAAATGCTAAATCATTTAACTGTGACTTTACAAAACCACACTCAGGTATTCCTGGGAGCATTGGCGTGTTGCTAGACGCTTACCATTATTATTATATTATTTGAGACATGCCCAAGTAGGAGCTGTTGGGATATGTACATATATCAAATAATATATGTCCAAGAAATTAAGTAAGCCTATGAGGGCACACGCGTATACACAGAGGATACGTTTATTAATGTAATTAATATATTTACCATATATTAATTATATTAATATGTTTTACGAAATAATTAAACGGTCTTTAATTATAACGTTAGACGTTATAACTAATTAATAGATATTAACAAATGAAGGACTTGTTAATACGAAAACCAAAACTCGTAGGGTGTTGGTTGTGACCGGTCAAACTAAAGGAGTATAAGGGAGGAGAGTGTCGATTTATGAAACTTGAGGAGGTGATCTAGTCTAACTTGGAGAACAAGTTTGGAGACTATATAAACAATCCTTGGGTTCATAATCAGACGACACATGCTATTACTCACAATCCCAAAACGTATTCGTATGCAAATTGTATGCATGAAGATCTTTACATGCATGCAATCCATACATGCATGTAATACATAGACGTATACAAAACAAAGGTGAAAGAGAATTGTTCTTTTCCTTTTCTCAAGCATATACTGAACCTTTATTCCTTAGTGACGATCGACTATTATTATCCCGTGTGGTTTTCGATCGTGTGACGACAAGAAACAAAACAAGAACATCGTGTTCAGTTGCTTATTCGTGAAGCAAGTACTAGCATCCTAGCGTATCTCGGTGACGTGTAGTGTGAGCATACCATAGAGGTTATCTACTTTGGTAACTTGTTTGGTTTCGCGTATTAGATTTATACATACGCATATATTCAAGAACGGTGTTCGTTTATTGCTAAAAGGTACACGCTTCTTGATCCCTTTGTTAATTACATATTCTATACGTGATTTACTTATGGGAAAATTCCAATTATAGCCCAAAACCCTCCAAAAAAGCCCACTCTAGCTCTTCTAAAATGTTTTTCCATTTCTAGACCAGGGAAACTTGGCATCGGGGCAACTTAGGAAGAATGTGCCATGTGTCCATTTTTTAATATTAAAAGACAAAATAAGTAAGGTATTTGCAAAGTATATGTAAGGTATATGCACCTTAATGTTTTTAGGGAAACTACTATTTTTTGGGCAACTAAAAATAGGACGACTGGTTTTTTGGTCTTTTTACCCATACACTTTATTTATAAATATATGCAACTTGTACTTATGGGCAACTTATACTTCAGGACAACCAATTTTATAATATGACTTTTGTACATAGTATTTTTGATTTTTTTAATATACACCAAAAATACACACACACACATAATAAAAAACACACATCAAACTCTTCTTCTTCTACCCCTCACCCTAAAATTAAAACACACACCTAACACCATGATCACATCCTGATTTACCATGTCTGAACCTTATACCCCCACGCTCACCCCGGTTATTGATTTTGATATGGCTGAATTTAATCAGTTGTATGATGTAAAAATCTGTGTTAGGTCTAGTGTTAAGTTGCTTGAAGAAATTAAACTTATTTTGGAAAAGAATCCTAAACGTGAAAGGTTATTTAGAAGAACTATTTTTGGGCGTTGGTTTGATATTCCGTCGCACGACAATGATAACCATTTGATGCATTATGTCTTGCAACATCAGGTATATGTATCTAAGATTCCTTCTGATTGTCCCCCAATGATCTTCCATATTGGCGATCATTGGTTACAGTTGGG
>BQNB010065649.1:0-30318 GCA_026074375.1 Tanacetum coccineum
AAAAGTAAAATATGCATTCGTGACCAAAAATGAAGTCAAATAATGTATCCCATAGTGAGCTATGTAAATGAGTATGTAAACCAATTTGTAAACAATCATGTAACAAGCATAAGTCAATCATGTCAATGAATTTGCAAACAAGCATGTTCTCACCCCAAAAATATATGTAAAACCAGTAAAACATAAGGCTATAAACTCACCTTAAGCAGAAGTATCGGATAAGAGAATCACAACGAGTGAACAACGATGACAACGATGCGAACATCATGATCAACAATGAAGAAACGAAGTCAAGAGATCCGAACCGCGACCTAAAATAATGGTGCGCGTATAAGAGTATATTTATTATAACATTTGATACGTACATCTTATAAAATTAATTACGTCAAAGGCAAACTAACGAGTTACGATTTCGAACTAATTATGAAGAGTATAAAAGGGAAGGGCCAAGAGTGTAAGTTTTAAATTCTATAATATTTATATGTAAATAGCTCTAGAAATCAAGGACCAAATGTGGAAAATTAAATTTAAACCCATGAGGATGACGTTAAGTATTCTTCTTTGCCTAAAATAATGCCATATCCATTTCAAAAATAGCAGCTAGATCGAGTAATTCTTTATTAAAAACGTTGTTAAACATATTCCTATCAAATTATAAAGTTTGTGTTTTGTAAATAAACAATGAATCATAAGACTCGCGGAGTTTACTGTTAATAGATATTGGTGGTTGTTTCCGTGTATGATTTTGTAGATATACGATTTGACTATGCAACTTATGAACTAAACAGATACATAGTTGATAAAAGACTTGAAATGTACCTCTAAAAGAACAACCATGACATGAAACATGACTAGAAAATACGGTTACGAACACGATTATGAACATTAACTCGAAGCTCTAGTTATTCCCTTCGTGAGGTGAACCCGAACCGTCTTCCTAAACATGACAGAGATCGACCCTATCCTGAGCATTCCTAAAGCTCGAACACCCTCACGACTCTAGCAATCCCAGTTGTGATATGAACTTGTACCGAAACTCGATCCAACACAAAGTTCTACCCTTGAACTTTCAACGTGTTCCTAATACTACGCATGGTCGCGAACATGAGCATGAACAACGCGGACATGAACACATAATTTGAGTAGCGTGCTTGATGTGGCTTAATATTCGAACATAAATACGATCTTCAAACTTGATCAACCAAAAACCAAGATTATGATTTTCGTTAACACTCTTAAACGTGTACCAAAGTCGGTGAGACGTAACGCTCTGCCTAGACATGAACGGGGTACGACACAGGAGCATGATTACGATCACAACACAAACGTAGAACTTGAGCAATGTGTGTTGTGGCCTAACTCAGATTCTGCTCCCTAGCTTCCTCCTGTTTTCTTTTTGTTGTAGTTCTTCTCTTCATGAGATTTGAGGTTGTTGGGGTTTTATTTTTATGAAAGATCATCTGATGTTAACACATAATGGCCGACAACACCGGGATTTGATGCATGATTCTTTGCTTTTATTATCGAATTTCATGGAGTGGTCAATAGCATATTATATGTCGTGATTTAAGGGATGTGTTGGAAGGGAATAAAGTAGAGCATGGGTTATAGTACGTTTATGAACAAGGAAAAAAAATAAGTTTGGTTTGTGTTTTGCTTTTGAAATGATAATGAAATATTAATGCCTTATATGATTCTTCTAGGTATGGTCTTGCAATTATTTTATCTACAAGAGTATGGGCCGCCCTATATGAGGCGTAGGATTTGGAAAGCCATATGCATGATTGTTGACTATGCATGGTCTAGTTATAGGATTTGTATTGTATATTTGTGTATGAAAGTTGGTGTAATGTGAAATAATGCAAAAGAGGGTGCTTTGTTTATTTTGTGTCGTGTACAGGGAAAGAAGACTAACATGTTTGGTTTGGTAGTGGTATTAGTTAAATAAAGCATGACATGAGATTTATCCTTGTTTAATAATAGAGGACATGGTAAGAAGTGACTAGACATGGGAAGCATAGATTAGGAATGTGAATTGGCTAGGAAAAGAGAAAAAAAATGTTGATGGGTCATTTGCTAGAAACATAAGGATCTTGTTTTCTTGATGGATATCTAAAGGATAATATAAATTATTTAAAAATGTGTTTGGTATATAGTGAGGAAGTGGACGACATATGTATGTTTTAGAGGAGGGATGAATTAAATTTTTGGGTATTGTGCATAAGTATTGGGTATCACGGGCAAGCTTTGTCCGTAAAAAATGAAACTTTAATTTGAATATTTGCGTTTTTAAATAAAAGTTTTTGAATAAAATGTTAAATAATTTATTAAATATTTTTATTTAATAAAAAGTGATAATTAAATATAAATTTAATTATTTTCGTGTCGGTACGCGTTGTTTTTGTTTCTAAAATTTTTGCGAGGGTATTTCGGTCATTTTCTGCTTGTTTTTGGGTCTCGGGTAAAACTGAAAAGTTGTCCTGAATGTCGTTTTACATCAAATTGCTTTAGGGTCCGAATCATGAAAACGTGATTTAGTGGTTCGTTTTTGACAAATCAACTATGAATTAATATATATCCTTTTTCGTTTTCGAATCAAATAATTTAAAAATAAATAACTTCCACTTGAGAAATATGAGAATAAATATGATTTATTATTTGAATTACGTTCCGAAAATTTTACCAGTTATGCGGTAATCGCTTTTATGTGACAATAAAAGACCAAAAGTCAAAAAGTCAAGTCAGACTAGAAAAGTCAAAGTTTAAAATAGTCCTTTTAAAAGTCCGAAAATTACGGGATGTTACAGCTTGGACCCGAATATGTGACTGGAATGGACGATGAAGAAGAAGTCATGTAAGGACGTGTGACTTCGAGTCTAGCTACAAGACTCGTAAATAAAGAAAATCGCTTTTTGAGAGGCAACTCAATATTTACTTTTCCCGCATATTAGGAGTGTCTTGTGTTTTAATTCTTTATTGTTTGTTTTATTATGTTTGAATTATTTTGCAATCATGCTTTGTTTGGTTTGTAACTTCGTCTTATTTGAAATAAAAGGTATTTTGCATAAAATAAGTGTAGGGTGATATATCCGGTTTATAAGAACCAATTCAAACATATTAAATAAATTGTTTAGATTAATTCAGATTAATTTGCGTCAGTTTTGAGTCATATGATTGAATTATTAATTCTCAGGTTGTTATGCAACATTTTGTACAGGAAGAAATAGCTTTATAGGAATGTGTGAAGGAATTTTTCATCAAGAAACGAAAGTTGAGTTGTCACAGAGTGTGAGATCGGCGTCACGTTTTGTTAGGACTGAGTTTTATGTAAATAGTGATGAATCATTTAAGATTCCCGAACCTTTTATTAGTTTGTAAATGTTCCTGGGAAAGTTCATATAAGCTATTGGGCCTAGTTACGGGGCTTTTAAGCCATTAGAATAATCAAGTCCCGGCTTGGAAGCCCACTTAAACCCAAGGCTAGCCCAAGTACTCTACTATATAAAGCCCTCTCCTCATTTGGAGAGGGTGTTGCTCATTTTGTTTTCTCTTAATGTGTAGCCATTATTTTTTTGTTATTTCTCTCTCTAAACATCTCTCTCTCTCTCTAGTTCTTCCTTTTAATTGTGTGTGTGTGTGATTTGATAAGTCTATCATGTGGTATCAAGAGCCAAAGTTGGTTTTAGTGGTTTTGTTGTGGTATTTTTGAGCTTATATTCTGATTATTTGTGTCTTAGTTTCATCCGGCTTATCTTGTGGCTCATAAGGCACACGGGTTGTTTTTGTGTTTTGTTGCTTATAACGTGAAAAAACAACGTGTTTAAGTTTTTTTACAAGCTTATTTTCTCATAGCTTATTTTAGGCTTAACGGCTTATATTTTTGGGAAAATAGCTTATTTTTCATGGCTTATTCTTGTGGGTAACTGCTTATTTCGAGTGCTTATCTTTCTAGGTTGGCTTATCTTTTGTGGCCCATGGTTTGAACAAGACAAGGAAACAAAGAAAAGGACGTTCTGTTGGTTTTTTGTTAAAAGACAAGAAAGGGTACAAGAGTACGTTTTTGTCTACATCAAGCAAAGTATACCGTCAAGTCTAGGTGAAGTATACAAAACAATTGGGCAAAGTATACGCTTGTGTGTAGGCGAAGTATACATATTTGAAAGACGAATTATACAACCTAGAAGTATACCAAAAGGTAGGGTGAATTATACATGTTTTAGTTCATTTCGATTTGCTTCGGGTTTTTCCGTATCGAGGATCGGTTGTTCGTGGGTCTGCTAACTTATACCATTATGATCGCGATCCTTCGTAGATCATCGTAGTGTATTCACTTTTCACCGACGATAACCGTACGAGTCCGCGATCAAAGAAATACAAACGTTACATATACTATATTTTAAAAACGAAAAAGATGAAACAAATTTAACGCATGGTAATTTTTTAATGTTGTTTAAAATTCACTTTTCACCGACGATAACCGTACGAGTCCGCGATCAAAGAAATACAAACGTTACATATACTATATTTTAAAAACGAAGAAGATGAAACAAATTTAGCGCATGGTAATTTTTTAATATAGTTTAAAATTAAATCTTACGTTTTTTACCCATTTAGTTTTAAAAAAGTTTACTTTTACCCTTAGCTTATTACACATTATTCCTATTAGTCCATAGTGATAAAACATTCTTCATCTTTCACCTTTATTTGTTCACACTTTTCACTTTTAGTTATTATTTTTCAAACATGTTAACTAGTAGTCCTAAGTTTTAAAACATTTTAAATTTTTAACTTTAGTTTTGCAAATTTTCAACTTTAGCCATTTAGTTTTAATCTTTTTCACCGTTAGTCCTTATTTCAAGTTTTTATATAATCGTTAATTAAGATCAAGTACATTAACGTCAACAACGATTTCACCAATGATAATTCTTTTTTTCACGGTTTCTTCTTGATTTTGTAAAATCCCGCGAAAGATTCAATTCTTTTCTCGATTTAAGTCATAGAATTGTAAAATCCCGTGAAATCGAATTGATTCCAATAACCACAACAACAATCACTTTACCTACTTTAGATCCTTACTTATCATTTCACATCACTTTTGCAATGTTGACTCAACAAGACATCAATGCTATTAGAGCACAACGACTTGCAAACACACAATGATCTTTTGGCATTAATGGCAAACACTTAGACACGTTACACCCTGTCTATCATCACTATCATTAGCCCTAGTACAAAGACATCATAACCCCACAACACTTCTGTCCTACAACATCTTCATTCAATGTAGAACTAATCAACAAACCGATTGCAAAATCCTGAAGATATCTTAGATCCCACAACTATAATAGACATGACACTTGTACTCATGGCTAAGGAATTTACTCTAAACGATACCACTCCAATAAACAACAACCAAAGTTATGCTTTAAGTAAGAAATAGCATAATATCCAAAGTCTAAGGACTAGTATTGTCAAGTTAGGAAAATAAAGAAGGGAAGCCTCCCTCCCATTGCCTATAAATAGCCCTCTAATCTTTATTAGAGGGTGATGCTCTTATAACCAACTCTCATTTTCCCTCCATAATAATATTTAAATTTTCCCTTCACTTGCTCTCATTCTCTCTAATCTTACATGTTGATATGATTGATTCAAGATTCATGTGACCTATCAGATAGATCTATCCATAATATTCGCGTTCACTCGCCAGTGACTAATGGTTCATGATTAAGAAATATTGGAAGTGGAAGGTACTTAGGCAATAATATATCTGGCATACAGTTGGAAAAACACTTGCATTCATGGTTTAAGCATGTATCCCCTTCGCGAGTTTATAAAGTATTCAAAATATTTAAAATGCGAGGCTATAAACTCACAGTAATGGAACCATATTACATATCAAAGATTACTTATGTTTAATTTGTATAAGACAAGCATGTATCTCCCCTAAAAAGAATTATAAAATAGTAAAGAAGTAAAAAAGGGGTTATGAATTCACAATATCGGTTTAATGTACTTGAGTATATAAAAACAATTGAGCATGTATCTCCCCACGGGATTTAGAAAACATGTAAAGGTGGGATTACAAACAGGGAAACCTGATTGATGGCAAAAGTATATGAAATGAAAGTAACGGCCTCGTCACGTAACCTGAGGGTAATATGTCAAGTCTTAGTGTGATTGCTTATGTTTTCAAAACTTCATAAAGTTTAACATACATCTTAATTTGATTTATTAATTTATGGAAATATTGTATCACTGTTCGGGCTATCATAATTCAGAGGTCATGTAGTAAACGTTTGAGGAGCCATGACACTTTAAATCATAAATCCAGCAAACTCATCAAAACGTATATCCAAATGAAACCCCTCACATGAAATTCCCTAGTAACGTGATACGATAAGATTTTAAGTTTCTTCAAAAGCTAGTCGATGATAAGTTACGTTAAATATATAACGTAATTGTTTTATAATGCGTCGATCGATGATTAATAATGATAAATGTGTCGGGTTTTAATAAAATCAAGTCTTATAATATTAATATATATTTTATAACTAATATAAAAATATTTCATTTTATACCTTTAAGAATGCAAAAATGGCAATATATACCCTTGGTTTATAAACTTTTACAAGTTTAGTCCTTTATATAATAAGTATATATATATATATATATTAAACCTTTAACTTTGAAACTTGGCAAGATAGGTCCTTATAGTTATAACTTTAGGAATATGACATTTTCAGCCCCTCTAGTTATAATTTCCAAAATATTTATAATATATACCCCTTGCATGGGATTTATTTGCAAAACAAGTCCAAAAACCATAATAATGATATTTTTGAAATCCAAGAGAGTTTTGCAGCTTATGGCTTATTAGAATAAGCTAAAATAAGTAGAGTTTACGAGCTTATAGCTTATGAAAAGGGCTTGTGATTGAAAAAAAATCAAAACGGGTACGTTTTAGGGTTTTAAAACAATTCGAATGGGTTTGATGTTCAAGGCTCTTAACAAAGAGTTCCTTCATGATCTAATAGAGTTTATGAACAACCTAAAACAGTAGCAAAGCTTATAGGACGAGTAGAAAAAGCTTACAACTTGAAATGGGTCGAAATGGAGGTTTTTGGTTCGTGTAGCTTGGAGACGAGTTCTATGGCTTCTTCCTTGGAATCCTTGGTTTCTAAACACACCTTGGGACTTCTATACTTCTGCTAGTGCAAGGCTAGAGCAAAGTTTTGAGGTGGAGAAGTGTTTTTGGAATGAATGAAAGTGTGTGTTTTGGTTCGACTATTTATAGGCAAGAACTAACTTGGTGCCCAAGTTCTAGCTTGATGTGGTGGCTTAGTTATAGATTAGTGATTCATGGCAGCTACTAGGGTGACTAAGGAAGGCTAGGGAGTGACTATTGTGAGCTAGAGTGATAGCATAGCAAGGTGGAAGGAGATGGAGAAGTTACGGTAATGACTAGGGGTTTTGGAGACTTGGTGGCCAAGTTAGGTGACAAGGTGGTGATAGAGGTGCTTGTAAGGTGCTGGAGTGATGGTGATGTGGTGGTGAGGTCATGGTGATGAAGGCGGTGGTGAGTCATGAAGGAGCTTGAGGTGATTATTTAGTTTATACATGGTTGTTTTTGGACAGCCAACATCAATCCTGGTAATTTGGTTGCCATTTATAAACTGTAATTCCGATCAATCTCAAACCAGTGAGCATGGTTAGATATTTGAGTCTTCTACAACATTTAGTTTTACATATTCAGGGGTTACAATACAAAAATCTAGAGATAACAGCCATTTACTATAGGTGTGCAGAATTTGCGCACATTTGCCATTTTGGCTATAACTAATTCATCCGATGTCGAATCGGGGTGATTCAATCGGAAAAATGATCACAAGAAATAGGGATACAGCCTAGTGTTTTTACTTAATACCCAGAACCTACTGATTTATCCCTGATCTTATATTTTATTAACAGATCAGATTCTGAAAACTATGAACTAGTTTAAGGTGTAATGGGTTTGCTATGGTTTTATGATTTTGGTTTAGGGTTAGATGAATTAGGGTTTTAGGATTAGGGTTTAGAATGATTTAGGGATTAGGTTTAGGGTTTAGGAGTTGTGCATTGGGTGTTTGTACCTTGTGTTAAAGTGGTGGTAAGATATAAACATGATTTAGGAGGTGAAATGACCTAGTTTGTATTTCATGCACAATTGACTTGTACATTGAGCTTTAGAAGGTTGTACTAGGGTTTAGGAGGGAAAAGATATTCAAAAGTTTGGCATTGTAACTTGTACACATGCTTTGAACATTTGTACACTTGTTTTGACATGTAATTAGGTTTTTTTGGAATAAACGTTAACGTATAATGCTTGTTTTGGAATAACGTTGTAAATGGTACGTTAAATGGATAACGTACATGGTAAAAATGATATTTAAACATAGACTTGACATATTAGGATGTTTACATAATGTAAACATAGTTGTAGTTGGCATTGGTTGTTGCGTGAGCTCATTTAGTTTGCTATGTAAGTCACGTTATATAATGGATGGACTAAAGCAAAAAAAAATTCCCATGAAAATGGTTGCTTCTAATTTAATAGATGAATAATTACATAGAGGAAAATTGTGGGTTGTTATATACCGATACACGCACTAACGGGCAGAGAACCCGGTCGTATATAGTGTAGTAGTTTGGTAAATCCAAAGTCGTCCCAAGAGCTAAGGTTTACTAGTTTTAATTTGATTATGTCACGTTTGAAAATGGTTTTAAAGTTGATTTTAATAACTACAAGAAAGTAAATGCAATAAAGTAAAGTGATAGAAGAATTAAAGGAGAAAAGCGTGCTATCCTAACCATTTCATTACTAATGTTATGATTATATTTTCCTATGCAATGTTCAATTATAAGTTCCATTAGTGGTTCTAATATCGACAGACCCGGATTAGCATTTGAGGTATGTCTTATACTTACTCTGCGATCCCACATTCTCCTACGATCATACGAGCAGGGCATCCAAGTTTGTAGTGGTTAATTCCCAACTACCCTTAAGACCAATCTATAATCTAAACCAATTATTAACCCCCTCTGAAAGATTTCCTATATTTTTTAAGTATTTAATATGCCAAAGGCGGTAATTTGGTCAATTCCTACACTAGGGATAGGTGTTAAGCTACCCTAGTACCCCGCTAATCCTAAGTTCAACATGGTAAGTCTAATATCAGGATTAACAAGATCTAAGCTACCCTCTATACTACCAAAACACATGGATCAATGAAAGGCTATAAGGATATCTAACCGAACTATAATTGAACAGGAAACATTAATCATAACAATAGTAAATACATGGTTAGACCAGCACTTAGAGTGCTTAGCCGCTTATGGTAACAGAAATGCAAGAATTAAGAAAGTAATCATGGATTGAATCATCATTGTTCTTACAGTGAATGTTTTAAATGATTAAATACAAGTATTAAGTAAAGTGACTTCTCCTTTAGACCTTCTGACGAAATGCTTTGAACCTTGGGGGCTTGGATCGCCCCTTTTGGCTGTGTAGTGAGTTGTGGAAGTGAGTGATGCTGAATGAGCCGGATGAGGGCTCTATTTATATTAATCAAAACTGTTACGGTGTAACCTTTTTGAGACGTTATGCCGTAACCTTGCTGCGTAGGCTTCTAATCTTTTAGGCTAAAATGATGTTACGGCGTAACCTTGTCGCCTATGTTACGCTGTAACGTTGACTCGGATAAATCATCTTCTATGAATTTTGAAAGTTACGGCGTAAAGTAGGAGATGCTTTATGCCATAAAAGGTTTGACGACTCATTTCTTCATTAGAATATGTTACGGCGTAATCCCTCGGGGGTGTTACACCGTAAACTGCCTTGAACTCTTCACTTTAGTGTATTTATGTCCAAATCCCACGTCTTTTGCTAAAATGCTCACTCAGTCCCTGAAAACTAAATATAAACAATTAAGTAATGTTTTCAGACATTTATAACAAATTTATAAGTATTTTCATAGGGAATTTGATATTATAATGTATTAACTATTTGATGTTATCAAATATCCCCCCATTTGACTTCTACTTGCCCTCAAGTAGAACTGTTTAGAATAATTTATAAAAAGATTTCCCTAATTTAACTCGGAGAAATGAATTTATAAGTTACTTATGCTAGAAAATAACAGAGCCGAACACCTCACGAAAAAGGGGATCGAAAACACTCAACTCTCATTACTAATCTAAGTGTTTCATTTCTGGGTGATCACTCAATTGCATAGTCATAGCATGCATTCTATCATAAGCTTGGAAAGTACACAAGTCTCCACCAACTAGAATTAGGGTCTAAACAGTCTCAAAGGCAACATGGGTGACAAACATGTTTAAGGATGAATCATCCTGCAGTCCTTTTCCAAAAGCGTTACACCAACAAGGGCGACAAAATCACAAGCAAATCCTTTATTCGAGAAAAACCAATGGTCGGGATGTAGAACGATATAGGGTAGGATAAGACACATGATGCATAATAATTATTGTTAAATAAAAACATAAAACAATTAGTCTAAAGTAATCTAAGGTTGTCATAACTAGCTACTGTCTATCCACAAGTCCAAGAGTCTAAGTCCGATAATCTGATCTTCAATAATGGGCTACTAGCTCCATTCTTCATAATCATTAAGATGACTTATAGTTTCACCATCTTTACATTTTTAGCACATGGATGGCTTATAATTGCACCATCATTTTTCAAATATACAAATGCTACAGGAGTTTATATCTTTTTATTATTGCCCCTGCAGTGTTTGATATAATCCATACATCCCTCCACTTGAGATGAACAATATCGACAATGATGACATAGGGGGTCTTTATAGATCATTAATGATTGGTCTTCCACTAATGCATAAAATTTTTGTACCTATTCCCCCGAACCATGGAATTAAGTAGCCAGAGATTTCAATACGAAGAGAATAAAGACTACAGGATAGGCTAAGGTAAAATGGTGTAACAAAACATATATGGTTTAAATAGAGATTGGCTTAACAAGGTGATCTAGGGGTATTTTTCACTAACATTGAGTGCAACAAAGGTTTTACACGGGGAGGTCGATAAGTCAGTATGACAAGTCGATAAGCACACATACACACACACATATAGGCTTTTTGGGTAATTTCCTAAGACGTTGCCTTCTTGAACCGTCTATTCCAACTAACCAATTAGGTCTTGACAAGATGTACAGGCCAAGTTCTAAAGTCTACAATACTACTGACACTCTTATATATTTGGTGGATTTTTGTATAATAGATGAAAATGGAATATTAGGCTTAACCTCACCAATTAAATTACGGGATAATAGTGTGCTCGTTAAAAGATTAATTCTAGTTTAGTAAGAAAAACATGTCAAAAATTTTAAAATTGGCACCATTTTTCAAAGAAAACTAGAAAATCAAAGGCAAATATAGGTCAAGTGGTAATTCTACTCCTATCCCCCTACTTGTTTTGTACAATGTCCCTATTGTATATTTAAGGTAATGAAATAAATTAGAGTAAGAGTAAAATTAAAACAAAGGACTCCCCTGAGTGTTGCTTTCCTCGTCGAGAGATAAATGCAAGAGCATAATTCTTGCAAAGTGTCTATGGAGCAACCTCTTTTCCCTTGAAATCACTAGATAACAAAAAGCATTAAACGTTTAAAGATAAATATACACTAAGACCTAGCTCACTTTCGTAGGAATCACGGTTGCATTTAGCATATGCAACAAGCCTTTTGAACCACTTGGTGGCCTAAGTGGCCGAGTGAAGTCTCGTGAGGGTTTCCAGAGAACATACCCACAAAGTTCATTTAGTTATACAAGTTTTAGCCAATGTTTCAAACTCATTTTAGGTTTTTAGAAAAATATTACGATGTAATCATGGGATTATTTACGCCGTAATCATGTGGTTTAATTTTTTTTTTTAAAATTGGAATCAAGAAAGGTTACGACGTAACTTATAGAGGAGATTATGCGTTAATTATATCTTTTACGGCGTAACCGATGTGGTTACGCCTAGACATAACCTTTTTACCACATGACAACGGGTCGAGAAGACCTCAAATTCTAATTCCTTGCTGTGAGAACCTGCAAAATGAAGTTAGAACAATACAAAACCAACTAATTTGTAGAGATTTAAACTATATAAAAGGATAAGCATGGGGTGCCTCCCATGAAGCGCTTATTTTTGTTTGAGTCATGAGCTTGACTCCATCCTTATTTACCAAGTAATAGGGTGTTCCTCCCCTCACTTGAAATCAAATACGGGTGAGAGTAGCAATGAACACCATGAGGGTGTAAATTTGCTACTGGGTAGGGAAATGATAAATTAATACCATACTACTGATGAGATTTCATTTCCCTTTTTGCCTTACCATTTTTGTATGATGATCGGCTTAATGGGTGTAATAATTCTCGAATAAAGGTCTCAAAATCATATGTCTTTAAGAGCTCCTTTAAATTGTTAACAGGGTTACTATCTATCTTTTCAAAAACCCTAGTGTTATTAACAAATTCCTCCCCGAACTCGTTCAAATGCTTGTTCAAAATAGGATTAGTAGCCGATGCTACATAATTGTCATAGGGTGGTTTGATGTGAAATGTGTGAGGGGTCAAAGGTAGCATTACGTGATCTTATAGAGGAATATCATAATCCTGTTCCTTTTCCCTTACAACTTTCCCCTTATCATGGACTGGTCCTCGTGTCACATACGATTGCACCATTGGTTCAAGGTTGGGTAAAGTATGTATGGTAGGTGTGAGTATTTTCCTAAACCAACCGTCATCCGTGTTCCCTTCATCCTCTAGTGCTTCCATTTTATGAATTTCCTCTGTAATTCCCATCATGCAAATAGTTTGGTGAGTTCTAGAAGGGCTACCTAGAAATTTTGTAGGTGGTACATAAGTTTGAACAACTGGTAAGTCACGAGGAACCGGCTCCTTTACGTTCTCCTTACCCATGGTCATTCTTTCCTTAACTTTTTCACATGTATTAGTGAGGACTGTTTGGGTTAATTGATAAGTTTTTTTCTACAGGTTCTTTGTTATAGTTTTAAGTTCCCTTTATGTATAAGTTCGTGTTTTCGATGAATTTCCTAATCCATTCATCATTTGCGGCATGTTCTTTAATTGAGTCTTCGCAAAATTTGATGATGGTTTCCTTCAAGGATCTCATATACTTGTTCTGCTAAACTGCCTTGTCCTTTTTTTGAAGAGTACACTCCTTGGTTAAGTGCATCCCTTCGCAGGTTTTAGAACTGACTTGAAAAACATGAATATTTTAGTCAAGTTGCTTTATATCAACGTTATTCGAGCTACCTTCGATTCTTTCCTTAGTGGTTGCTTCATCATACCAATTACGTGAATGGTCTGCCATGACTTGTATTGATTTAAGGGCTTGAGTTGGTGTCATCAGAGGAATAAACCCCTTAGAGTCGAGCATTATGCGAGTAGGTATGTATAATCCAGTGTAGAAGATATGAACCCTTTGTTGGCTGTTCGGGTCGTGCTGCGGACATCTGTATAACAGATCAATATATCTTTCCCATGCACGATACAACGACTCGTCACCTCTTGCTTGAAATTGCGGATTTCTTCTAATTTCTTGGCAGTTTTAAAAGGTAGACAATATTGCCTGATGAATGCTTTCTCAAGAAAATCCCATGTAGTGACTAACCCTGCTGAAAGTATGTTTATCCATCTTAAGGCTGGCCCCTTTAGTGTAATATGAAACACTCTAAGCATAACGACATCGTGAGTGACGCCAGGGAAGTGAAAAAGATTTGCGATCTCTAAAACCCTCTGCACATGTTCGTGTGCATCCTCATCATCGGTACCTTTGAAGAGTTTGCGTCTTAATTCCGTCATAAAGTTGATATTGATCTCGAACTCAACGTCATTGCCGATCTTGGGTTTCACCACGCCTGGTCTAATGTCGTCTTGGACCCAAGCTAGGTATTGCTCCATGGTTAGTGTGTTGATATCAACGTCAATTTCCATATTTGACAATAAAAACTAGAAGAACATATTTACAAAAGAATTCAAAAAATATATACAAAAATTCAAATTATAACTAATTTTAGCTCCCCGGCAGCGGCACCAAACACTTGATGCGTAAAATTGTTTTAAGTAATTAATTGCCATGTTTTAAATTTATAAAACTCGTCTACCGATACACGCACTAACGGGAAGAGAACCTGGTCATATATAGTGTAGTAGTTTGGTAAATCCGAGGTCGCCCTAAGAGCTAAGGTTTACAAGTTTTAATTTGATTATGTCACGTTTAAAAGTGGTTTTAAAGTTAATTTTAATAACTACAGGAAAGTAAATGCAACAACGTAAAGTGATAAAATAATTCAGGGATAAAAGCGTGCTAGCCTAACCATTTCGTTACTAATGATATGATTACATTTTCCTGTGCAATGTTCAATTATAAGTTCCATTAGTGGTTCTAATATCGACAGACCCAAATTGGCATTTAAGGTATGTCCTATACTTACTCTGTGATCCCACATTCCCCTACGATCAAATGAACAGGGCATCCAAGTTTGTATTGGTTAATTCCCAACTACCCTTAAGACCAATCTATAATCTAAACCGATTATTAACCCCATCTAAAAGAGTTCCTGTGCTTTTTAAGTATTTAATATGGTAAAGGCGGTAATTTGGTCAATTCCTACACTAGGGATAGGTGTCAAGCTACCCTAGTACCCTGCTAATCCCAGGTTTAACATGGTAAGACTAATATTATGATTAACAAGATCTAAGCCACCCTCTATACTACTAAAACACAGGGATCAATGAAAGGCTATAAGGATATCTAACAAAACCATAATTAAACAGGAAACATTAATCATAACAATAGTAAATACATGGTTAGGCCATCACTGAGAGTGCTTAGTCGCTTATGGTAACAGAAATGTAAGAATTAATAGAAGTAATCATGGATTGAATCATCATTGTTCTTATAGTGAATGTTTTGAACGATTAAATATAAGTATTAACTAAAATGACTTCTCCCTTGGACCTTTTGACGAAATGCTTCGAACCTTGGGGGCTTGGATCACCCCTTTTGGCTGTGTAGTGAGTTGTGGAAGTGAGTGATGCTGAATGAGCCAGATGAGGGCTCTGTTTATATAAATCGAAACTGTTACAGCGTAACCTTTATGAGACATTACACCGTAACCTTGCTACGTAGGCTTCCAATCTTTTAGGCTAAAATGATGTTACGACGTAACCTTGTTGCCTATGTTACGCCTTAACGCTGACTCGGATAAATCATCTTTTATGAATTTTGAATGTTACAGCCTAAAGTAGGAGATGCTTTACACCGTAAAAGGTGTGATGACTCATTTCTTCATTAGAATATATTACGGCGTAATCCCTCGGGGCTGTTACGCCGTAAACTGCCTTGAACTCTTCACTTTACTGCATTTATGTCCAAATCCCACGTCTTTTGCTAAAATACTCACCCAGTCCTTGAAAACTAAATATAAACAATTAAGTAACGTTTTTAGACATTTATAACATATTTATAAGCATTTTCATAGGGAATTTGATATTAAAATGTATTAACTTTTTGATGTTATCAAGAATCTAAGACCAAATGTGGCACAGATAAAATTTGCAACTAAAGTATTTTTCTAGTAGGGTAAATATTAAAGTCAAATACCACTCACCACTTACCCAAGTTAAATTGTTAGCATAACTAATGAACTATCAACGATGGTCCCTTTCATGAAAAGACATCATAAATGCTGAAATTAGAGGGAAAAAATTATGCATAATACAAGTTTCGTCCTTAAAACCTAACAAGGGTCAAAAAATATAAAGTTTATCATTTAGTAAGTTTTTAACAAATTTGGTAATGTTAACTACACGTTTGATCCCTAAAACCTAACAAGGGTTAATATATTCAAATAATTTGGCTTGCAATGGTCAAACATGGTATTTTATGTACTAGTGGTATGATAGGGTTAGTATGAGAATTGCAATGATATTCACAAGGCTCATTGACTGACATTCACAAGGATCTATGAGAATTTCATTAATTATTAGTGTTATTACATGCTTAATAGTTGGATAATGATAACATTAAAAACACAACATAGCAGTTGGATTATGATAACATAACAAACATAACATGGCAGTTGAGATCCATTATGTTAACCAATACACTATAGCATAGCATTCAGGTGGTTCATTTAGTCAATGACTTGGAGGTTGGGGATCTTGTTCCATGAGTAGCAGGTGGTTCAGTCTCATGTTTACTATTGTTAGTACATTGCAAAGACATACAATCATTAATGACCTTAGGTACAATTATACTTCCACTTGTAACTGAACCACCAGCTAAACCAGTTGCAGTTGTGCTTCGAACTCATAGGCCTATTAAATAATCACCCTAACATGTATAGTTGTGTTTCCCCTTCCCAACCCTTGGCCCACTTCTAAACCCATTATACCAGTTGCAGCCAGACCTCTATTAGTTGTTGTGTGACCCATTATAGAATGGTGCATTTGATAGTAAACCCACATGGCTTCTCTATCAGGTTTAGGCCTTGTAGCAAATGACATTCCATGGCTAGGTTGTGCTTCAAACCAACAATCAATGCATATTGTTTTAGTACCATCCTCTTGTACCGCAACAAATGCATAACCGTTATCTTGAGCCATTATGATTGTAGTTTGATGTGATAAACAAAGGAAGAGCGTTGGAGTATTATATAATGCGGTAAATGAGAGTGTTTAATGTGATAAAGAAAGTTGTTGCTCAACAAAAAGTAGTTAGGAGTAATAACAACATAAATGCTAAAAATGAAGGAAAAAATTATGCATAATACTTTTGTTTTATAACACGCTTGATCCCTCAGTTGCTGATCTATGGAGATTCAATTTAAAACACCAAAATAATTGTTCTCTAGAGGAGTAGGGTGTTTGGCATAACAATAATTATGAATCTATCATTAACTTTTTCTTCCTTGGGGAAAGTTTTTGATTTTCTTGTAGACCATTTTAATAGGAAAATTCTTATATCTTGAAGTTTTTCTGGGTAGTCATCCTTATTGATCCTTATAATCCTTTTAGTTGGCCTTGGGAGGGACTGGTCGATTATATTGAGGGTGTGTGTTCCCTAACTAGTGATGCATGTGCCTCTTAGCTTCTTAATCAAAGGCTTGATCCCTCACATCCATTCACACATATTCACATACTTTGACATGAAATGTTCAAACATGATATAAAACATACTAGTGCTATAACAGGTTAGTATGCATTGTGGTTTGACTCCTAAATGGTAGACCTTATTCACATACCCAAACAAGGGTCAACAACATGGTGAAATCAACACATAAACAAAATAGATAAACACTAACATATATTAACGGCTTAATGTATGTACAAAAAAGACAACCCAAATACCATCATCTTTATCTAAATAAAACTAAAAAAGATGCTACCCAAGTCTCAACATCATCATCCTCGCATATAAAACCACAAAAGATACAACCCAACATCATCATCCCCATCTACATAAAAAACAAACAAAAAAATTACCCAAATATCCATAATCTAATCAATAGAACCTCATAACTGTAAGAAAATCTATCTTTACTTGAATGTGCACTTTCACTATCGTCTTCCTTATCTCCAACATCTTAAGCACTTCGGTTTAGGACTACTGCTTAAGAAACTCGGCACATTGCAATGCTAACAGACCACCAAACATATTAAGCTTGTCTATCAACCGTCTATGTTCATGGACCCTACTGTACAAGACCTCCTAGAGATGACTTAAACCGGCTGCAAATTAGAGATCATCGTTGATCTTCCTTTGAATATAGTCTGACATTGCGTCAGTCAAATTGTTATAGTTTTCCACAGCTGCAAGTTATTGTAGACATAGGAAGGTCATTGATTTTTTGGTGTTGTTGGCTATGTTAGGTTGTATATGGTTTGAAAATTATTTGTGTAACTACCCTTAAATAGCAAAAACCAACTCATGTTAGTGGTTCCACAGTGAATCGAATAATTAGATATCACATATATGATGGCTAAGTGACTGACATTCACACGGTTCTATGCCACTTTTATTAAATAACACTATTAATACAAGCTTAGTCCTTAAAGAAATCTTCCTTTGTAAGACACGTAGAAGGCGAGAAAGGAAAATAGACCAAACTAACCTTAGGGGCCAATGGTGTAAGATACGGTCCCTGTTGTCCACGTGGGAATGCACCTTTTATAGAATGATTATTTCCATTTTTTAAAGAAAAGTTAGACTTAATGTATGTGTAATAAATTCCCAAGTTGTATATGAGCAATAATCAATAACCTCACAAAGTTTAAGGAACGAAAACGATAATTAACAACATCAAAAATTTAAGGAACCAAACAAAGTTTTTACATAAACACCGACTGGATAAACAACATAGAGGAAAATTACATTAAGTAGGCAAAATTACACAACCTAACCAAAATATGAACAACCCAATCATATATTCTTCATAAAAAAAACAAAATCAATCTTTTTATGCACTTTACGATAAGTATTAACGATCATCTTCCTCAGCTCTAACAATTTAATAGAATCATTCTGTTGAACATGGTGTAGAAACTGACAGCAATTGTAGGACATCAATGATGAAGGCACTCCTTCAAGTTCACTTATAAATAACTTTTTATCATTTATGCGGTCTATAAAGTGCACCCATAAGTTGTGTAGATTGGCTGCAAACTGAAGATCATTCGTTGTTTCCCTTTCAAAGTATAACATCATTCCATCATATAAAGACCTAGAATTAGCAGCCACGACAAGTTCATATAGACATGAAAAAGAAGCCATTTTTTTGAAGTTAATGTTGAGTCTGTTATTTGCTTTAATGGGTTTTTGGGTATGCAAATGACTGGGGGTTTGACCCTTTAAATAGCAAAAACGGATAAAGCAAAACACGGAGGGACCAAGGCTATAATAAGATAAATACAATACACATGTACATTATAAAACGATGAGATTTAACCATATTATATAGTGTGACAATGTTGGGAATTAAAGGTCTTTACACTTAGTACTGCCAAGCCAAAGACTTAGTACTACTCAAGATTACAACTGCCAGTACTAACTAGTTAGTACTACTAGAAGAAAGTTAGTACTGCCAGTAATAACTTAACACTGCTGAAAGAGTTAAGACTGCTGCATGAAGACTTAAGACTGCTCAAGAGATAAAGACGCGTGAAGAGATATGTATTAACTTATTTTATGTATATTCTATTTAGTTAGAAAGATATGCATATAAGATTAGAATTATAGAAGATTCGTAGTTATCTTGTAAAGGACTCATTCGTATATAAAAAGAGATCCTAGATTATGACGTTAAATGTGATTTTATAGAGTTGCATCCATAGCTTCAAGGTTGTAAACCCTAGTACTAGACAGAGTACTTGTATTATTGATCTTAATAATATTGAAGCTTTTTGTTACATCTTTGTTCAATCATATTTACTGTTACATTCATAGTTCTTCTAAGTATTAAAGAGTAGATTCCGTATATTCTTTAATATACACATAAAGTTTCTACCATTGTTATTTTGGATTTATCCAAGGTAACATACTCTTTACAAGCTAAAGAATCAATCATAGTTTGGGATCAACAAGTGGTATCAGAGCTTGTGTTCTGAAACTTTGATCTAGAAGAAACTAACAAGAATATCTCTTTACTCACAAGGAAGAGATGGATCTAGAAACTGCCTAAACTAATACTACTGTAAAGTTGCCCCTTCTCAAACAGGGTGAATATGATATGTGGAAGCTAAGAATTGAGCAATACTTTCAAGTACAAGACTATGCTATATGGGATGTCATAGAGAATGGAAACTCATTCAAACCAGCAGGTCAAACAACAACAAATGCTGAAGGTACCTCAATTACACTAATACCAGGTCTTGTAACTGCTGATGAAAAGACTCAAAAGAAGAATTACGTGAAGGCAAGAAGTATGTTACTAATGGCACTTCCAAATGAAAATCTATTGACATTTAATCAGTACAAGGATGCCAAGTCTTTGTTTGCAGCTATACAAACAAGATTCGGTGGTAATGATGCCACAAAGAAGACTCATAAGACTCTTCTAAAGCAAATGTATGAGAACTTTAGTGCTCCAAGCACCGAGTCTCTTGATTCTATTTTTAATAGGCTTCAGAAGATTGTAAGTTAGTTGGCCATTCTTGGTGAAAATATTTCACAAGAAGATCTTAATTTGAAATTTTTGAGAAGTCTACCTTCTGAATAGAATACTCATGTTGCGGTCTGGAGGAATAAACCTTATCTAGACATAATGAGCTTTGATGATCTCTACAATAATTTCAAGATTGTTGATGTAACACCCCCAAAATGCGATGCGTAGCGGAATACAACGATTGTGGTGCTACTTCATAATACATGCACACGAGTCCCAGTAAACGTTCAAAGATACGTTTAAAAACACAATTTCAATTATTAGAAAGATCATAGTTATATAGGTCCCAAATACTGAAATAAAATTTATTTCTAAAAGTCACAACACGACTTTGTTTCTAAAACATTTATTTAGTTTATGACACTACTTCACCGATGCACCGTCCTTGATATCCGCGTTCCGTCCCATCCAAGCCATCAACAGCAATTAACCTAAGATACATGCTTAAAAACGTCAACAAAACGTTGAGTGAATTCATAGAGTTTACAAATAATAGTTAGAACGCATATTTTGGGTTTCACAAAACGTATAACGTTGGCTCGTAAGTCAAGTTATAAAGATAGTGATTTCCAACTAAAGAGCCCGTGTACCGAAACTTAACACATTCATTCCCGTAGGACAAAATTATGTCCGAGAAGTATGCCACTACTCCGAATACTAACCACAAAATGTCCGTTTGACATAGTGGTCCCAACGGATTCAAACCCCGGACAGGGTTGTCAAACCTAATAGATCTATTTAATGCATTAGCGTTCACCAACACATGGTAACTAACGGTTACACAGCAAAAAGGCATATACCCAGTAGCGAAGGAATCATATTCAAGTATCAATAACAGTTTGCGTTCAATTTCACAAAACAAGCAATGTATCTCCCTCGCGGAGTTAAAAACATTGAAAACTTTAAAAGCGAGGCTATGAACTCACCTTGATCAAAAGCCGATGATTAAACAATGAAGTCTAGCACGAAAATCCACAAACGTAATAACGACCTATAATTAGAGTCGCTCGATTACTATACCGAAAAAGTATAATCGACGATGCGTACATCGTATCAACAAAAATCATATATATATATATAATACATATATATTTATACATGTGATGAGAAATCCATTTGCACCTTAGATCCTAAAACCCCACAATATTAGGTTACGATCGGTCTTTTATTTACATCATACATTGCTTAATCGAATACTTTCTAATTTAAGAAACTTTCTATTTTTTTGGAAAGTTACTATATTCGGAAGGTTACCATATTTAGTAAGTTTCGTTATCAAAATATATTTGTGATAATATTTAGTTATCTCGTCAAACTTTCGACATTCAAGTTGATTATTAATTACCCATATCGGGATTATATCCCGTACGTTTACGAAAAGTTACTATTTTTAGAAATATATTCATTTATAAAAGTTTCTAAGTCTAATGTTATACTCATAAAAATAATAACGTTTATTATTTTTATAAACAACCAGCAAGTTTAGTATTAACCCGTTGACTTTCAAAAGTCAACGTTACACTTTGCTTGATTTTGACTTTTTATACATATTTATAATTAAATCTGACCCGCTCTAAACGACCTGTTATATCACATTTTCACGCTTCGGACCAAGAAGAAATTGAATGTAAAACGATATTCCGGACAACTTTTTAGTTTTAGGCGAGACCCGAAACTCGACGGAAAATGACAAAAATTCCCCTGCAAGAATCTGTTGTAACTTGTATTTTTAATAAAAACGCAGCTGTTTGACCCTCAGTTTTGACCCACTATATTACGTTTTCGTGGCTTTGACGAAAAAAAGATTTTATAAAAAACATCATTCCGGACAACCTTTGTGTTTCGCCAGACGGCCGAAACGGACTCGAAAGTGCCCAAAATGGTTGTCGAAAATCAGATCAGAATGTATACTTTTGCAAAATAGCTGTTTGGAAATTTATAAAATTTCCAAACTTTGATCGGCCATAACTTATTCGTTATTTGGAGTTACGAGATGTTCGAATTACCGAAACGTACATTAGGACGAACCCTATCATTTTTCAAAATCAAAAATCAGTTTTCATAAATTTTCGAACCTCGTATTGCGTGCCAAACTTTCTGCACGAAATCTACTTGTTACAAATCGCGCCAAAATCTGTTTTTGACCCAAAAACTCATTCACAATATATCCAAAATGGTCTATAAACATTACCCAATTCACTCAATCAATCAACAACAAAATCTAACTAGACGACGCAAGTTCATTGGATTTCATCACATATATTTTTCGATAACTAATTATATCGCGAAAACAAAATGAACTACAAGTAATTAGAAATTCTCACAATGCTATACGAGGTAAGTCGGACTCAATCAACAATCATCTTATTCCTCCTTAGTGGTTTCGAACCTGCGGCAAAAAACAAACAATCGAACCAAACAAATGTTCGACCAACACAACTTTAACATAGCAACAATCTATTCCCAATAAACACTCCTTTAACCCGAAAACTCAAGAATCAAGCCCGGATTCTAACTTCTTCAAAACTTAATGCATGTATGATTTATTTATATAGAAATGTAGGTAATGATGCAAGGATCATTAATATATAGGTGGATTATTTTGCATGTCGAAAAGGAGTGGCGGTTAGGGTGTTTGTGGTGGTTCCGGTCGAAGTAACAAAGGAGAGAAAAGACGAAAAGTTTTTGGTATAAAACTATTTGTAAGTCTATGTGTTTATATATACTTGCCATAGTTTGATAATTTGGCAAAGATGATCCCTCCTCCGTTTTATTCTTTCATGAGTAGTACATAGGGGGTGTTTGTTTCGTTCGTTTATTAACCGACCACAACACTGTTTATTATTTTCGTAAATATTTTTTTTTTATTTTTGTCACGTTTTATTTAGTTTTCTAACATTTAATAAAATGTGTACATTTTAAAACACGAATCCGGCTCAAGACAAGGAACAAAAGACGACATTCGTAAAAATAATAAATTTACGATCTTAAAAATAATAACGAGACGCGTAGTAAATTTTTACGATACTTAAAACGATTAACGAACGTGCGGTCAAACGTTGACTCGCGAAACGTCAAAAATAAATATTTTAAATTTTCGTTCGGAATAAAATACGAAAATAATTATTTACGACAAATAATGTTGGATCCCTTACTGAATAGATCTTGAACCTTTAGCTTGCAAAGGTTTGTTACTTTAGATAAATCCAAAGCAACAATAATGAAACACTGATTGAACACTATTGATTATGCGGAAACTAATCAACAATGCTAAGAAGAACAATATTAATTAAACACAAGAGATCTTCTATCAAACTCACACTTTATATTATAACTTGAATCTACCTTGATTACAAGCTATGATTGCTAATTGATCTCTATAGATCTATATCTTCTAACTATACCTAGGGTTTCTTTTATACACCAAGGAAACCCTAATGGGCTTTATAAAACACGTATAGAGATTATGCATATCCTTTCCTAAGATATCTTATGCATATCTCTAACTCTAACTAACTTCTGCATAAGCAGACTTGACAAATACATAGCCAGTACTAACTATGATACACTACCAATACTAACTATGCTAACTCTTCTACCAGTACTGGCAGAACTAACTATATATTACTAACAGAATTAAGTCTAGAATACTTAATTCCTAACAATCCTCCCTTAAACTTGATCTTCACTTGTTAACTTCTCGTTTCTTTAGTTTTCTTCAGTTTGGGCTTTTGAGAATTGTATCCAAACACTTCTTTAGGTCATTAGCTTCTCTTTAATAATGATATGCTTATTGTTCTTTAGAAATTAGATCATACTCTAGCTTTTAGTCTTTAACATCATCTCATCACCTCTGCATCACAGCTACACAGCAACATCCAACTAAGTTGGTTTTGTAGTTTTTGGCAAACTACCAGCCATCAACGTATTTGATATGTCTTTACCATGAGCCATTGGTTATGGACTAGTCAATGCTTCATTATAATAACAAGGTGCATTGATAACCTTATAGTTTTTAGCAAACTATCAGCTATTAACGGATTTGAGACCTCTTTACCAGTAGCCGTTTACTCTGGAGTAGCCAACTCTTTGTTTTAAAATATGGTGAGTTAATTACCATACAGTTTTTGGCAAACTGTTAGCCATCAACAGATTTGAGAAGTCTTTACCAAAGCCGTTTGCTTTGGACTAGCCAGTTCTTGAAATCTGTTAGTGTAGCACCCCCATAAAATCACAACGCAGCGAAATACCACTTTGGGGTGTTACTTCATAGTATAAAGTACAAGTTACAGAAAACGACCTCAAAAGAGACGTTAATAAAATGTCACATTCGATTAAAATTTCAGAGTAAAATCAGGTCCCAATAATTTATAATTTAACAGGATTATAGGAGTTTAAACATGTCTCATTTGTATATTTAAAGAAAAATGGTTGTCCAATGTGAAGAAGACTGAGTCTTTAAAGTTTTGATATCCACGCGACTCGAGTGCTCCCAATGCTCAGCTAGCAATATAGTAACCTGAGAAAATACATGCAAAAACGTCAACAATAATGTTGGTTAATTCATAGGTTTAAGTAAAAGCATTATTGAAATAAATCAATAAGTATTCAGTAAGAAAGGTAGCGTTACCACATTTAAAATAATTATTTTCGAAATCCAAGTAGGGATTCAATAAATCAAGTAATGTTTAGTAGTGGACCACAAGGTTTAAGATCAGCCAGCGATAGTGCAACGAATGCAATGTCAAGTAAATGAATTAATATGTTATCGCATTAAGCTCATGCCACTGAAACGTTAACTAAGCATATAAAATATGCATATAATTTGCCCCCACAACTAGGTAATATTGCAATATACCTTAAGAAATTCTCAATACATAATGTCCTTTAGGGGTGATCGCGCCATGGATGTCACAACCCCAGACAGGGCAGTCACGGCCCAATAGATCTACTTTATGTATTAGCGCTCACCCATCATAGGCAATTGACAGTGCATGAAATTAGGGGCCTTTTTGCAATAGGTACTCATGCAGATAAACTCATAATCGGGTCAAGCATACCCTTCAAACACTTGTGTCCAATTTAAAACAAGTAATATGTTCAAAACTCTCGGTTTTGTAAATAGATATTCAATGATCTCAAATCGTGCAGTAAGCAAATCAAGCTTTAATAAATTCATTGGTAAACAACCAAGTATCAAACATGTATTAGAAATCATGTGGTAGGCAAGTAAAAGCTTTAGTAAAAACATTCATGTAACGCTTATGTAGTAGTAACCAATAAGTTATTCGGTAAAACAAGCATGTATTCTCACCCCAAAAATAGTTTAAGAAAACCATTAAAAGAGAAAAGGTGGGGCTATGAACTCACCGTAAGTCGAATAAGTGACGAGGATCGAGAAGCTGAATATATGAATCGAGAGAGATCACCAACAATCACCGAAAACCTATAGGATGTGACGCGACTTAGTATAATATATAAGTAAGAACAATACATAAGAAAATTTGACGAGTATAGGATATGTTTCTAAGATATGCACGACGTTGCACCTAGACTTAACCAAGGTATTTTTACTCCCAAAATGGTGTGTGACCTGCTCTTATATATATTTAAACATCTACCAAGTTTCGCCATCTAATTCCAATTTTAGATATGGTTATCTATGCATTTACAATTTTTAGCCAAGACGTAAAAACTGAAATTCTGGAAGTGACTCATGTTCATGGACTTGTATCTCCTAATCTATAAATGGTACAAACACATGGCCTTCACTCCTGGAAAGCACTTGAAGTCTAGTTTCCAGAACCTCAAGCCAATCAATCAAACCATTTACCAATCCACGGGAAATGGATTTTTACTAATCGTAAGTCAAAACAGAAAGTTGAATGAATTTCTAGCGCTTACGGTTTCGGCCATAAATCCTAATTTATAATAGCTATCAAGTTGAATCCAAAGGGATATGAAAGCTTATGATATCTAATGTTCAACCATGTTTTAAAACCAAATTTTATTATATAAGAACCTGGAGCAAAACATGTTTCCCAACCGCCGCTCCAGATTTGACCTTCTTCCGTAAAAAGGCCATATCTCCCTCATCCGGAATCGATACAAAACCATCCAATTCGCCATATGATCCTAAGAATTATATCTATCCTACCATGTCTTTTATTTACAGACCCTAAGCCAAAAATATTGAGAAAAGCCCACGTTTTCCTACTGATCTGGAAACAGTCCCTAATTCTACCCAAAATTTTCACTGAATTTCTACTCCTTACGAAAAAGACAATAAATCCTAATCTATAATAGCAATGGACATGAGGCCAAGTGCTGGAGCTTCCCTAGGATGTCTAGTACAGGTCCATGTTTTAAAAACCCAACTTTTAGTTCAAAAATCTGGTGATAAACATGTTTTCTAATCAAGAGTCCAGAACTGACCTAGTTTCGTATTTTGACCATATCTCCCTCATACGGAGGAATTGGTTGAGCATCCAACTCACACATGATGCTAATACCCATATCTATTCACCCATATAATTATCTTATGGCTGTACTTTTCTGCATAAAACGACTCGCTACAAAACTATATCAACTGCTTGTTATCACCAACCACTCACACATTCAACTTAGTAGCCTTATTCCCTCCACCTTATCAAACTAACAACTATTCAACACCTCAAAAATCAAATTAACACCATTCTAGTGGATTCCAAAATATATAAAAATATAAACATATGCATATTCATAAAAAAATATATCAAAGAGGGTTTTAGAGGGCTCACAATCACTAGTAGATGAAAGAAAAATAATCAATACGAAATCCCCTCTTGGTCCCTTAAATCAGCCGATCCAAACACACCCTTAATACCAAAAAAAAACTTGGATTTTTATAGCAACCAACACTTGTTTTACCCTTAATCTTCAATCCTTACCCTTTTTCTTTGCTCAAAAACTCCAAGAACTTATAAAATCAAGATTCTAGAAAAATTCTTGCATGATGTTTTCTCTTAGTACGATGATAAAGGTTATGTAAGATCAGTGTAGGTGATTGTAGAAGTGAGTTGCAGTGATTAGGAATGATAAAGAAAATTTATATGGTGGTGTTATGGTTGTTTTTGTTCGACAGGTGCAAGGAGAGGGAGAGAGCAGATTTTTTCTTAGATGTGGGTTTATTGTGTGTTGGATTTGAATAGAGGATTAATGAATAAACAAGGCATGCAAAACACCATCATAACAAAGTATTGGTACAGGTTTTTGGTGGGTTTTGGTTGGGCCAAAGGGGGTGGCGCCAATAAGGCTTGGTTCAAATTTATCTTGCAGCGGAACCAACAGTTTGGGTGTTAAGTCATAGCACAACAAAATAAGAATATAAAGAACAACTCAAAAGAGACGTTTAAAACATAACATTGTCCCATTCATGTAGGATCAGAGTCGAAAATTTGACCACAAGATCGTCACCATACAACATCATAACATAAGTTTTAAAACCATAACACAAAGTGTTTTCAATGAATGGAACCAAAACAAGTTTAGTCAAAACATTTCGCGCTAACTCCATTCGCCACTCCAAGCCATCAACCCTGATTACCTGAGATAAAACATGCTAAAAAGTCAACGAAAACGTTGAGTGAATCCATAGAGTTTATATGAAATAAAGAGTGAACACAAGTATTTTTAATCATCAAAAACTTGTGGATCAAACAAGTTTTAATCACTAATGCATTAAGCTCCTGAACCTTCTCATCCTCCTCCTCTTCTCCTTGTTGCTGCCGATTTTATCACCACCACCACCATCATCTTACAAAATCTTTCTTCTCCTTTTTACAATCACAACATGAGGTTTTCTTGAGGGAAACATTAGTGATATCTAGGAGGGTTAGAGGCATTTTAATCTTTGGTTTTGGGGTCTCCTTTGGTTCTAAATCAGCCCAAGAGTAAGAAGGGTGTTTTTGTTTTTGATTCTCTAGCCTAAATCAACTCCTAGTAAGATCTTCTCTTTATTTTTAATTTTCCTTTTAATTTTGAACCATGAAAATGGATGTTTGATTCTGGAAATGCATGTTCATATGATGTATGAGTTGTGTTTAAGAGCTTGGTATGGCATTGCATGTGATTGGTTAGAGTCTAGGGATTGTGTTTGGATGGGTTTTGGAGTAAATAATTGGGGATGTTTTGAAACTGTAGACAAAACGTGTTATAGCAGATATATTTAGTTGGGGCCTTATGATTCTATTTACATGTTCTGTGAATAGATTATTCTTGGCCTCCATAGGGATAGTTGGGAGCACCAACCAACTCTTGGGGGATGAGGGAGATATGGTCAAAATAAGAAAATAGGTCAAATCTGGACCTATGATTAGAAAACAAGTTAAACTCTAGGTTTTTGCAATAAAAGGTTAGGTTTTAAAGATTGGTTCAGTGGTAGACATCTTAAGGAATCTATATCATTTGGCCTCACCTTGATTGCTATCATGGTTTAGGAATTATGGCCATTTCCGTAAAGGGTAAAATTTTTGGAAACTTTCTGTTTTGGGTAACCAGGGGTAAAACAGTCTTTTCACATAATTATGAAAGTTTGTAAATTATGAGTCTTACATTTTTGGAAAGTAGACATAAAGATCTTTCCAGGGGTGAAAGCCTCACATTTAGAACATTTGTGAGCTAGGAGATGGAGTCCATGAAGTGAGTTAAAATGGGAAAACTGAGTTTTAACGTCTTAGTCTCAAATTTAAAAAACGTTATAGTACACTTTGTAAAATAAAAATTAAAAGCCGAAACTTAGTAAGAGGTTATTTCCTATAGACAGATCACAAGTATTTAGGAGGTAAAAAGATTTGGGTAAATTCTAGTGGAATTCATTGCTAATCTCGAAAAACACATCTCATGATCACTTGTTTAGCTTTTTTACGTATTGTTTTTTCTAGTACTAAGTCCTGTCAGTCTTTTTAGGAGGTGCTTACGGAGTACTTCCCACTCGTTCGAGGACTCGTCATACTTCTGATTAATTGTTCTTCGGTGAGTTCATAGCCTCCTTTTACTTATTAAATGTTTTTTTGTACACCCACGAGAGGGATACATGCTGTTTTATAAATTGAATACAAGTGATTTTCGGTATGCTGGTCCCGATTGTGAACTAATTGCATAAGTACCTATTACAGAAAGGCCCCTAATTTCATGCACTGTTAATTACCTATGATGGGTGCGCGCTAGTACATTAAGTAGATCTATTGGACCGTGACTGCCCTGTCTGGGGTTGTGAACATCATGGCTGCGATTCACCCCTAAGACATTTGTTATGAGAATTTCTTTTAGGTATATTGCAATATTACCGAGTTGTGGGGCATATGGTTACATAGTTATATATGTTGGTTAACGTTTCAGTCGTGGCATTGGGCTTAATGCATTAGTGATTAAACTTGGTTTGATCCACAAGTTTTTGATGATTAAAATACTTGTGTTCACTCTTTTATTTCATATAAACTTATGATTCAGCAACATTTTCGTTGGACTTTTTAGCATGTTTTATCTCAGGCCATCATCATAACTTAATCAGGTTTAATGGCTTGTGTGCGCGAATGGAGTTAGCGCAAAATGTTTTGACTAAACTTGTTTTGGTTTCATTCATTGAAAACACTTTGTGTTATGGTTTTAAAACTTATGTTATGATGTTGTATGGTGACAATCTTGTGGATAAATTTTTGACTCTGATCTTACATGAATGGGACAATGTTATGTTTTAAATGTCTCTTTTAAGTCATTCTTTATATTCTTATGTTGTTGTGCTATGACTTAACACCCAAACTGTTGGCTTCACTACGAAATAGATTTGGGGGTGTTAAAGATTGGTATCAGAGCTTAAGGTTATAGAGAACTAGGTCGTTTTTCAAAAACCTAAACTATAACTTTTTTTTCTTTCGCACGCTAAGACTCCTCGTGGCCCTCGTCCAAGTCAAGCTTATGATTCCTATTTAAGTACTTATGCATGTTTCGGGTGCAATTGCTATTAAAATATTTATATGATAAATATTATGATATATTAAGATATATATCGATTATCATGCTTATTC
>BQNB010065650.1:3429-16436 GCA_026074375.1 Tanacetum coccineum
AGAAGGTACAACAAAAATTCCTATCGGAATTAAAGTCTAATAAGGTTTTCGCTTAGAGTTCACTAGGTAATACGAGAGGGTCTCTCCTTAGGTGTTGATGTTAGACATCGTGGCGCTAGAGTCTTCATAAGATTTTCCTTTCCCGTACATGTCCACACGGTTCTGAAACTTCACTATTGGATAATTACTCTTGTAGTGTCCCAAACTTCCACACTCATAACAGGTGAGAGTTCGTTGATTCCTAGTAGCAGTAGGTGTTCTACAATTTCGGGTTATGTGGCCAAACTTCTTGTAATTTCCGCACTTTACAGTACATGGTCCATTATGGTGAAAATTACACTGGTTGCACAAAGGTAGAGATCCATCATATGCCTTCTTGTTAATTGGTCGAGTAGTGTATGCTCTAGGCACCTTATGTCCTTTACTTTGTTGGCTTAAGCTTCCATTGTGGTTACCTTCCCACTTCCTCTTGTTGCTAGCATTCTCTGCTACCTTGTCTTCTTGTCGTTCGATCTGGCTCATTGACTTGCGGGCCATGTTAGTTTTCTTCTCATAAATAGCAATAGCCTCGATAGCATTAGCCACTAACTGGGCTACAACCCGCTCAATTTCCTCAATACTCATCCCTTGATTAACAGTTGTCATCGTTTCCTAAAGATCACAGGGAACAAATGTATATGAAGTTTCATCTAAGGGAAAATCATGACACTCCGTGATCCCAACATATATGTAAGGTGAGACCACGTTATGTACAGATATAAGATAACAGCAACCATGGCATAAATAAATCCACATAATACTGTAGCATGATCATAACCAATAGCGTAGGTTAATACTTAATACATCATTTTTCCCGAGTAAAAGAGTACAAGCTTTCCATTAATGCTACCAACCGAGTATTACTCAAGTTTAGTGGGATACAATACAAAATGAGCTACACTAACAAATCTATTTGTCTATGGGCCAGGGTGCTTCTCAAGATTCTAGATGCTAGCCTCTTATGTTATCTTTAAGTGATTTAATGTTCTCTGGTGATGGTGATACTGATGGTGGTAGTGATGATGAAGGTAGTGCAACAGCAAACTCAGTAATGCATGCCTCAGCAGATGGTGATCGTGGAGTATGGTATTAAATAGACATTCGTACTGCATGGGATTTGGTCTTAGAAAAAAAGATGATATGGTGTGGAGAGGTTAGTGGTGTAGAAGCAGACTCATCAGTCTCAAATGCCTTTGTATTCTCAGCTTAAGGGGACAAGATCATCTATAGGTACAACAGAAAGGTCGGCTGGAGCTAGGTGCTCCTCCTCCTTCTCCTCATCCTCCTCATCCTTCTCAACATCATCATCATCGTCGTCATCATCAGATGACTCATTATCATTATTGTCTCCTCCGTCGACAGGATGGTCAGCAAGATCCTCCTCAGGGTCCTCCTTATCCTCCTCCGGATTAGAGTCAGCAATGTAGCCTGGTGATAGGGCTGTAGGTGAGGCATCAGCAGGTAGAGACTGATCCTCTATTGGTTCCTCTAGATCCTCATCAGAAGCTTACTGGAATCTCCATGGCTCGGAATTAATATAGACATACGTGTAGGTAACCGTCGATGATGAAAACATGACTGCTTGCAACGAGCAAAACTTAACTTATATAAGTATATTATATAAGACCGGTATGGTAAATATGAATATGCGCTCATGGCATAAATGAATGATGGTAAGGTATCATATTCGCTAGCTTAATGTTTAGGTAGCGTTTAGGACCTACGAGCTTATAGTTCTACCTTGCCTAAAGAAATGTTCCCCTATTTATATAAATAACCCTTATATAAATAATTGTAGAGTATATGCGAAAGAATGCAAACTCATCTTTGCATATATATAAGACCCTCATAGTAACGTACATACTATAATATGAACACGTATATGCATCATGTAAGCATCTAGTAAAACTAACTAATGCAAACAACTAGTGTATGTATGTCCCGTGAAAACCCCTTTGTATGAATGCAATGTTTGAAAATGGTTATAGTCCAGCAAAAACATTTGACCTGGTTCTCTATAACCTTGGCTCTAGATACCAATCTGTAACACCCCCAAAATGGGTCGCAGCGGAATATGGGTTTGGGAGCGTTACTTCATAGATCAATAGCATAAGATATATAAGAACGACCTTTAAAAGTGTCATTTAAAACTGATACATTGGATTTAGCAAAGTGTTTGATACAAAAGCCCGAAGCTTTAGTTATTCGTTGTTTGTTTCAATGTTAAATTTTACTAAAGATTCTAGTTCGAAAACAAACGTTTTCCCCAAATGTAATGCAACCAAATCTTTATTGCAATTGACTTCCAAAATAACGACCACCAATGTATCCCTTGCGCCTCATGCCTTATTGATCTCCTGAGAAAATCATGCTTTAAAACTTCAACAATAATATTGGTGAATTCATAGGTTTATGAATTAAATAAGTGTAGAACCGCAAGATTTCCCCCATGATAATACATTAAATGTAAACATCACAAAAATGTAATTACATTTCCCTAAGCTCATGACACTGAAGCTTGACATAAATGAATTGCAATATAAATTGCCTACATTGCCCATGATTAATGTTCTTACACCCATAACATCCCTTGATCGCCATGTTATACGTTCGTTTGTCCAGTGAAAGCTAATCACCCCAACGGGGGCGTCACCCCCAAAAAAAAAAAAAAATAGATCTATTTATAACACCCGCAGCTCACCTCCAAGTGATTTACAGTTCAATGAAAGAGGCACATTGGGTTATCGCTACTTAGGCAAACACTTAATCAGTTTAAATATGAAATGTTCCCTTGCATCCAATTATAAAACAAAGAATGTTCTCACCCCATAACTTATAAATCATTATAAAATGTAAAATGTGGGGCTAGGAACTCACATCGAGTGGATGAGTTTAAAATATGTAAATCACAATAGAAAATGAGTCACAATTACGCCCGAATGCAACCTAATCAATTATAGGTCGTATGAGCACTAAGTTATTTGAATAACTACTACCATATATAATTCTATATAGCTACATCACCATCTAATTGTGTTTATGAAATCATATTTAAATCGCATTTGATAAATAAATACTATGTGTTTGTACTCGTATAATCGAATAAATAATTCCATTGTCTTCGTAAAATAATATTTATAAAGTTTAAGACGTGTATAAATATTATATAAATGATTCTAAAATGTTTCGCAAAAATTTATAAAAAAAACGAACCAACACTATTCACGTTAGAAAATAGTGCACAAGTATAAAATAGTGCGTATCTTTCTCGTTTTAAGCCCGTTTGGTATGTTTCTTACGCCCACGCTTTCGTATTAAGACGAGTTATCAAAATATTACATTTTCATATTTTTAGTCCCCTGATGAACAGTGGTTTTTACTGTTCATGACAGTTTATAAATTTATTTTTATAGATTTAGTTATCGTAAAACCCGTAAATGTCGTATCTTATTCGTTTTAGCTCCGTTTTTAGTGATTCTTTCGAGCACGTCTTTGTTATTAAAAGTTCTATCATATTAATGATGTTTTCAAAATGTTCATGTCTGATATGAACAGTAACTTTTATAAAATTTCTTTTATAAAAGCGTTTATTATCGTATAACTTGTAAATTACGTATCTCCTTCGTTATAAATCGGTTTTTCGAGTTTCTTACCTTTTTGGAATCCTCATGACATGTAGTATTTTATAAAAATATAAAATAAATATGTTATTTTCGAATTTCAAACACTTTGATTTTTTGCGCTAAAAATTGTTCAAACATGTTTTATGACTATTTACTTCACCACTTTGTTACAAGCCATTACAACCCTTTTATTACATGTCTTACATCACCTAGGGTCCTAATACCAAGATTATCCAAATATGTCCAGGAATCAAAAGAATCCATAAGTTTACATACACATTATGTCCATAACTTTATATAGGTAAACATTTTTAAGTCACATGTTTTGTATATATTTTTTTTATAAATAAACACTATTTACAAGACTAATAAACCTAATATAAGATGATATAAACCTTCATATAACATATGACAAAGTTTACCAAAACATAACCAAGTGTAAAAATCCATTTTTACAAGTAAATAAGTTCCCTAATGGTGATTAAATAAATAGCCATTAATACACATAAAAATCATGATTTAAAGAGATTAGGTTTTTAGATAACCTTAAATATGATGTAATAGATAGAACAAAATAATCGAAGGACCCTTGTTTAGATGACAAATCCTAGCTTTCAATATCAAGAAAACCCTAATTTCATGAAACCCATAATCTTGACCTTATTGATTAACACTTGTAAACCTTAAACCAAACCTTCAAACCTTCTTGGGTTATCTTAGATATGATGTAGGAACACATGGCAAAGTAGTAGATACAATTAGTATGGCCGGTTAGGTGTTTTTTGTCTTTGACCATGGGCTATGTAGAAGGAAATAGGAGAGTTTTGTTGTTTGTTATACACCTTGGGAAATATGAAAGAGTGTGTTCTATCTTAGCTAAGGCATTATATACCTAGGACATAGTCAAGGAAACACTTAGAGGGTTTTAAGGAGAAAGACTTGGTCAATAACAAGAACGTCATGATATAAATATCTAGATGTTGCCTAAAAGTATAGAAGTATCCCATGAAAACAAGGGAAATGGTGTTTTGTAAGCAAATATCCTGTATGCCCCAATTGTATATTCGGCCATATAGGCTTATTTGTGAGGTTATTTTGTAAATTTTGGGTATTGGGTATAATTATGGGTATTTGTTGAAGCGTAGAAAAGTTTTGGTGGTTCCGAGAATGCCTAAACGTATTTTATCGCAAAACGTAAACACTTTATGTAACCAATAAAAATAAAATGTACAAAGTTAATAATCATCCTCCAAATAATTACTTAACACTTGCTTGATGTAAACATTTAATTGTTTGATGCTCGTTTACATTGAATGCCAATTTTTAGCTTACGCGATTTAACTTAACGATTACGATTTAAAAGCACACGCGTACAATACTAAAAATAATTAGTGAATTTCTTAACGTCATAAATGACCCTAAAACACGGGGTGTTATATTTAAAGCCTTGCACCATTCTAAATCTTGGTAATGGAGTGAGTTTCCAACTATGTAGGCTCCAGGCAAGTTTCCTCCATTACAATATCCATCTTCTCTCCAGCTACAGGTAGGCCACTTTGAACATCCATTTTTATAATTAAAGGCCTTACAACAATGTTTAACTGGTGTTGGTTCCTTCCATACTCCATTCTCTGTCCATGGTTTTTCATGCATCCATGGCACATCTTTATTCCACTCATAAATCTAATCGTCCTTATATTCTTCATAAATCATAAATACTTCAATATCTTTAGTAAGGAGATTCGGGTTTATCTTTAGTAGGTAGTTCAACTCTTTGAATGTTTCACACAGTGGTGTTTCATAATCGAACATGTTTGTTTTAGTTCTAAAATTTCTCTGATTTCTTGTTCATCATCATGATTAGTTTCCTCAAGATCGGAAGTTTCTTCATTCGTAGGCTCAATTTCGTCACTTCCTAATTTCTAGTAATCCCACAAAGCTCCTTTAGTGAATATGTCCATCGTCTTATAGTTAGTAGACTTTGAGCCCAACTAGTTTTCGAACTTTTTGTTAGTGGGGTCCCACTTAATCATGGGGGTGATAATTTTGATAGTGCGGGAAGGCGGGTAGTATTTTCTGTTGAGAATCGTTTAGCTCATCTAGGATAATAATAACAATGATTGAATAGGCACAACAGAATTATAAGAACACAATCAAAGTTATCACAAGGTTTTCTTTATTGAACGTTTCCCTATTACCCTAACTATAACTTGGGGCTACACCAACTAACTATGGTGTACTATTCGACTCTCATCAATCGACTATGCTATGTAACTATCTAGACTCTCATTTAAGAGATCTAACTATGATGGATATCTAAAACAATATGCCTGGACCTCCTTTTATAGCATAAGGAGTCAAGGCTTACATGGAAACTAAATAAAAGATATTAATGATAAAATATTCATCTTTATCTCTTCATATCTTTATCTTTTTTTGACCAAATCTTTATTTGTTCCACTAGCTTATAGAATACTTCAATGAGGACTTTGGTCCTTTTGTTTCCATCTTGTTTCATTCGTGTTTTGTCTTATCAACTCAAATATAATTCCTAACATTTTCCAAAACATTTAGCAGTTAAATCGACCCAACTAGTAATTGATCCGTTAATTCCATCAAACCATCTCCATGCATCTCCAGCCAATGAGATTGGAAAAACAACAACTCTATGTGTGTCCTGATTTACATTCGGTAAATCAATTGGGTCAACAATTTTTAGAAAGTATTCGACATGCTCGACCACGTCTTCCCCATTAGTTCCACTAAAAGCATTATTATGCAAATCATCAAGGAATTTTTGCTCATAAGCGTTCTTTCCATTAACCGTAATGCTTATAATCCCTGAATAGCAATCTGCTTGGTCATTAGTCGTAAATCTTTTCATAGTTGATTTCTTTTCATTATCTGCCATTCTTTAATCGACTAGCTCTGATAAGTACGATCTGTAACAAAGGTAAAAATATCAGCAGAATTTTCTCTGAAGAAAGATAGAAACTTAAATACGAAAATCAAATACGAAATCTTAGATTTTGATTCCGAATCAGATGATCGATACTCCGTATTCATTGGAACTGAATATGCCGTATTAATCTTTTGATTCAATACGCTGTATTGGGCCATATCCAATGGAAGTAGATACGCTGTATCGGGTTATCGACCAAAACAGTGTATTATGAAAACAATTAAATATGCAAAGAATTAAACACACAAATATACAAACAAATATAAAGAATATACAGAATTATACACTAATCCAAATTACACTAATCCTAAGAGTTAGATCTAGTCTAATGCTAAAAACCAAAATATCAAATAAAAATCAAGATTAATTTTCACTCCCTGGCAGCGGCGCCAAAAACTTGATATGTCGCTGTGTGGTTGTAAATTATGATTCAAGTTTTCATTTTATATTTTGCCGACTTTACCTGAAACAACACTCTAACGGGCAGTGTACCCGATCAATGGGAGTTTCGTGGTAAGTAGGATGTCCATCACTAAGAGCGATAAACACTTTCAATTTAATAATACTTTGGTTTTTCTAATCTAAGTTAGTCTAATCTATGCTAAACCTATGTTAATCCTAAATCTAATGGATAAGGGGGGTTTTTAGTCTGAGAGACTGGCACGGGTTTAGTGGTGACTAAAACCAATTCAAGACACTAAAACACACACAAGCAAATTAACAAAAGATAAAAGAGCGGTCTATCCAAATATAAGAAAACTATATTAACCATTATTAATCCGATTAGAACATTGATTTGTTTATTTAATGCAATGAATACTTATCTCAAGTTGGCATATCATTCTTAAGACTTAGGCGATACTTCTTCCTAAGACCTAGACACGTAGAATTCTGTCATAATTAAACGCATCCGCATAAAGCATCCTTATTTGCTGATTATAATCTATCTTAGGGATTAAAGCAATGATGATCTTGTTAAACCCTAGCTCATAGAGACTTTACCCACTTACTGCTTAATGGCAATTCATACACTAGTAGTCCACTAACCAATTCTTTACCAATTAATTAATAACGTACTCGTTGATCCCGAGGTTACCTGCTGGTCTAACTAAGCTCACAATCAAAAGGCAAAGATAGGTTGTTATTTGTGATCCTATTGCTCTAGATGTATAAATCACTATATGGAGAGCTATCCTGGCATCTAGATTACTTGGTCTGTATCACTAGATCTAGTTGAATGATAGGTCGCATACAAAAGCACGTAAATAAGTATGATGATAAACAGAAACAAGCAATCAACGATAAATTAAGAAATCAAGATAAACAAACCAAACATTAAGATCTTTATAATAATGGCTAATACCCGAAGGTATTAGCCTTCAAACGTCATAATTAATACAAAAGTAATGATTTAGCAAAGGTAAACTAACATTGTTAACGAATGATACCAAAAACTGAACAATTACAAGAGTACAAGAAATTACACTTTGTCTCCTATGGAATTGATTATGTTGCTCGACCTCTTCGGCTCTTATTCTCCTTTGAAAATTGACTTTTGTGCTTTAGGTATCGAGAATATGATTTAGCACACATAAAACTCATTTTTGAGTTTTTTATTTGTAAGGTTTGGAAAAAGGTCGATATGGCGTATCAAAAGTATTCGATATGGCGTATAAAAAGTATTCGATACGGAGTATTAGGGATTTATTGGAGTAGGGACCACGTTTGATATCTTCCAAAATATTTTATTTCCTTATAGCTTGAATACGGTGTATTGGTCTTCCTAGATACAACATATTGGATTTTGTTTCCTTCATGGTCTTTGGTGAAGTGTAGGCACAGATACGCCATATCTTCCTTGATGGATACGGCGTATTGGTTGTCAGAATAGTAATCTTCAAATATCTTCATTTAAGCTCTAGAATGCGTGTCTTTTAGTTAACTTTCACCAAGTACTCCATAGTTACTGCAATTCTCCAATACAAACTATTAAGTAACAATTCTTTGCAATAATTATATAAAATGGGTTAATTACATAAGATAAATGATGCTATAAAAGTGACCTTATTTGATGTCATCAGAAACCTAATAACTTTAAACCTAGAAACTAAAAGTCAAAGGCTTGCCTAAATTGAAGAACCCACAAATTCATTAGTGCCTAAAATTAACCAAAGCCTAAATTCCTATAACCAACTTCCAAATTCCTAGAACTACAATAGCTGTAAAGGAATCAAGTAAGATCAAAACAACATGCAAACAACAAACAAAGACAACAATCTAATAAAACGACTAACAATCGTACCTACGGCGGATGGAGACGGTAGAAAAAGAATAAGAACATTGTGGAATCAACACAATATATATCCCAAGAAAGAATGGAATACATGTGGCAATCATGCATGTTGTAGATGTGGATGTTATGGTTACTGTGAGAATTCTGTGAGAGCAAGTGGAGAAAGTGGGAGAGAAAAGAGAGAAGATCGGACCGGGTACAATACATATTAAAATTAATCGGGTCGGTCAGTTTTATGAGTAAATGCATTTATTAACAACCTTGGAACAACAATCTTGGGTTTTAATAATAAGAGTATAATGGCAAGTTATTATGCAACTTTAAGTGAGGGCATAATAGTCCTAACAAAATAATTTTATGTGTATGAATCAATATCTTATGTGTACGTATCAATTCCCTATATTGAATTGTATAAGACTTCAATTCCTTTCTACCTTGTACAAGTTTGCTTCCTTGTTTTTGTATACCTCACAAACCTATGAGGAAAGAAGACACTTCACTTTCTTTGTTGATATACATATCTTGTTGTTTTCTCAAAAGTTCCTTAAAACATACATATACACTATTAATGACTTAAACTTTTGGAGGGACCACAACCCTTCCATGCCCTTATTATGTTCCGCCCTAATTAAGAGTATTAGCATGCAAGTTTTATATTAGTAGATACATTTAAAACACATGTAATAAGAAAGGTGATGGATCGTATATCTAATTGATATAGTCACACTTTGAAAAACTTGTATGCAAAGTTTCAAAAAATCAACAATAAAAATTAGTTGCATATTTGACTTATTCAGTTCAGCTATCATATTATACTTTTGAATTAATTTTATATCTTCCTTTACTTTCATGTTTAAAATAATTGTTGCGTCTAATAATCATGCATACTAATGCAATGATATCATTGGTTAATTTTGTTAGGAATTGAAGGCTTCTAAAGTTACTACTGCTGGCTTTGGAAGTTAGTACTGCTGTTTCAAGATGATGCTGTTATTGAAGAACTTAGAATATAGTCTAAGTTATTAGTGCTGCTAGTTGTAATAGTTAGTACTATCAGTACAAATGTTAGTACTGCCAGTATAGTTAGTACTGTTAATTAAAAGTTTGTACTGTTAGTCTTATATAGTTAGTACTATTAAAGTGATATACATAAGTTATATTAGGAATAGATATGCATGATTACTTGACGTATTTTGTAAGCCCATTAGGGTTTCCTTGGTGTATAAAAGGAACCCTACGACATAGTTAGATATATAGAAAAATCATAGCTATTAGGCAAAACATATAGTTGTTTTGTGAATCATTCAATATATTGTGAGTTGAGAGAAAGATCTTGTGTTACTGTTACATTGCTTTATTGTTTTTCTGGTGTATAAAGATTAGATTCCGCATAATCTTTATATATTACTCAAGGTTTCTATTATAGTTATTTTAGATCTATCTAAGATAACTAAAGCTTTAACAAGCTAATCTAAGATCTGTTAAAAAGGGATCAACAAGTGGTATCAGAGCTTGTGTTCTGAAACCTTGATCAAGAAGAAACAAACTAGAAGAACTCTTTATTCACATAAAGAGATAGATCTAGAAACTACCCAAAACAATGCTGTTGGAAAGTTTCCCCTTTTGAATCAGGGTGACTATAAGATGTAGAAGCTAAGGATCGAACATTACTTTCAGGTGCAAGATTATGCTCTATGGGATATCATAGAGAATGGAAATTATTTCAAACCTGTAGCTCGAACAATAGCGAATGCAGATGGTACCTCTACTTCAACAATTCCAGGACCAGTTACCACTAAAGAGAAGGCTTAGAAGAAGAATGATGTAAAAGCAAGAAGCATGTTGTTAATGGCACTTCCCAATGAACATCTATTGACATTCAGTCAATACAAGGATGCCAAGACTTTGTTTGAAGCCATACAAGTAAGATTTAGTGGTAATGATGCCATAAAGAAGATACAAAAGACACTTCTGAAGCAGATGTATGAGAACTTCAATGCTCAAGCACATAGTCACTTGACTCTATTTTTAACAGGCTTTAGAAAATTGTTAGCCAGTTGGCCATTCTAGGTGAAAACATCTCTCAAGAATATCTCAACTTAAAATTCTTGAGAAGTCTGCCTTCTGATTAGAACACTCATGTTGTATTGAAATTGTTGTAGAGATCATCAAAGCTTATTGTGTCAAGATCTGGTTTATTCCTCCAGATATAGCATGAGTGTTCCATTCATGTTGAACAAGAGGTCAAAAGAACTATAACCATAAGCTCAAGCTCAGGCTCTCAGAATATGGCTTTTGTATCATCTCCAGGCATTACTAATGAAGTTGATACTACCAATGTTCAAGTTTGTACTGCTAGCACTCTAGTTAGTACTGCTAGCACTCAAGATAGTACTGCTAACTTAAGTGATGCTACTGTCTATGCATTTTTGGCCAACCAACCAAATGGGTCTCATCTTGTACATGAAGACCTTGAACAAATCTATGAAGATGACCTTAAAGAAATGGATTTGAAGTGGCAGTTAGCATTGCTAAGTATGAGAGCAAGAAAGTTTTACCAGAGAACTGGTAAGAAGATTACAATCAATGGAAGTGATATTGCTAGTTATGACAAGTCTAAGGTAGAATGTTTCAACTGTCATAAGATGGGATATTTTTCAAGGGAATGAAGAGGTCCTAGGAACCAAGAAAGCATGCCTAGGAATCAAGAAAGCTCAAAAAGAACTGTGAATGTGGAAGACACTTCTTCTAAAGCTATGATGGCTTTTGATGGAGCTGGTTTTGATTGGAGCTTTATGGCAGATGAGGAAGTCTCTACCAACATGGCTCTTATGGCTTTCTCAGACTCAGAGGTATATAATCACAAAACATGTTCTGACACTTGTCTTAAAATCTTTGAAACTCTTAAAACTCAGTATGATAATTTACTTATATAGTTCAATAAATCTGAGTTTGATCTAGCTACCTATAAAAGAGGTTTAGCATTTGTAGAAGAACAGCTTGTCTTTTATAAAAAGAATGAGGTTGTGTTTTGTGATCAAATTGCTATTCTAAAAAGAGATGCCTCATATAAAGACTCAAAAATCAATGCTCTTGATATACAGATAGAAAAACTTAAGAAAGAAAAAGAGAGCAATCAGATTAAAATTGATAATTTTGAAAATGCTTCTAAGAGCTTAGATAAATTGATAAGGAGTCAAATATCTAATAACGGTAGAAAAGGTACGGGGTTTGAAAGCTATAATGCTATTGCACCTCCACCTACAGGCTTATTTGCACCTCCAACTATTGATTTGTCTAACTCTGGTCTTAAGGAGTTTCAACAGCCTGAATTTCAAGGCTATGGATTTAAGGCCAATAAGAGTATCTGTGAAAATTCCTCAAATGAGATTAAGAAAACTACTGATGCCCCAATAATTGAAAATTGGGTTTCTGATTGTGATGAGGATGAGTTTGAAGTAATGGTATTAAAATCTGTTAATGTTTAACATAAACCTGAGTAAGCTAAACAACCTAAGAAAGTTAGTCAAAATCTTAGGAATAACTAACAAACTGGAAAGAAATAGAAACTCAGAAATTAGGAGTTAGGTTTTAGTCTACAAAGAAAGCTTGTTTTGTGTGTGAGAGTTTTAACCATCTAATTAAAGACTATGATTTTCATGATAAAAATATGGTACAAAAACCTATGGTGAACAATGTAAAAAAGGGAACTGGTCAAAGGGAAGTCATACCAGTTTAGAATAATACTATGAGGAGTAATCATCAAAATTTCTCTAATTCTAGAAGGAATTTTACTCCAACGGCAGTTTTAACCAAGTCTGACATAGTACCAATTAATGCTGCTAGGCAAAGCTCTTTAAGAGTAGCAACACCAGTTAGTGCTGTCAGGCTTATTAATACTGTTGCACCTAAACCCTTTGTGAATGTTGCAAAAACTAGATCAAATGCTTTTCAGAAGTCACATTCACTATCTAGGAGACCTTTTTACCAACAAACATCACTTAAAATAGAAATTTGAATGATAAAGTTAATATTGCTAAGGTAAATTCGGTTAATACTGCTAAGGTAAACAGAGTGACAAGTGCTGTTG
>BQNB010065650.1:17828-30961 GCA_026074375.1 Tanacetum coccineum
AGCAATACTAACTTTTGCCTAGTAGTACTAACTTTTACCCAGCTGTACCAAATCCTGCCTAGCAGCATTAACCTTACAACCACCAGTTCTAACTCCAAAATCATCACTAATACCATTTTTAAACCACACCAATCATAAATCTAACAAACACATCTTCAGAGATTAAGTAATCCAATGCTGGCAATCAGAAAGTTAAACCTGTTAACATCAAATGCCTTTGTAAGTAGATCAACAACATTATGATTTGTATGTATCTTGATTACTTGAATGAGCCTCTTCTCATAAGAATCTCTGATGAAATGGTGCCTTATTTCAATGTGCTTGGTTTTAGAATGAAACACTAGATTCTTCATAATACAAATGGTGCTTTCATTATCAATGTGAATCTTGGTGTTCATAAAATTAAACCCATAATCAAGCATTTGATTTTGGATCCACAACACCTGTCTACAACAATTAGCAGCAGCAACATACTCTGCTTTAGTAGTGGAGTTGGCAACTATTTGCCAAGAAATTGACAACCTCCTGTTATGGATTTCTTATCAAGGCTAGCTCCTGGATAATCACTATCAGAAAAGGCTTCTAAGTTAAATGGTGAATCTTTAGGATACCAAAGGCCCAATTTAGGATGACCTTTCAAGTATCTAAAGATCCTCTTCACTGCTGAAGATGTGAGACTTTAGGAGTAACTTGGAACCTTGCACAAGCACATACAACAAATATTATGTCAGGCCTAGAAGCTGTTAAGTACATCAATGATCCAATCATTAATCTGTATAAATGAACATCCACATCCTCAACTTCTTTATCCTTGAGCAATGCCTTATTAGTCTCGATTAGAGTGCTTGCTGTCTTTACTGAAGAGAAATCAAATTTCTTCAATATATCAGCCACATACTTGTCTTGGCTGATGAAAATTCCATCATCTTTCTGCTTTACCTGTAGATAAAAATAAACAAAGAACATAAGCTAGAACAAGAATAAAAGCTAGAATTGGGAAAAATACTTAAAACTTTTACACTAAAACACAAGTAAGGGCTCAACTAAACTTAAGACAAAATTAAATAGCTAAACTGACTCAAATAAGCAAATACAAGAAAAAGAAATTAAGCTAAATTGAACAAGATAAACACAACAGTACTAACAACAGTTCTAACAGTTTTAACTACCAGTACTAACTTGGAGTTAGTACTGCTAGGCTTAAGTTAATACTGCTAGGCTTAAGTTAATACTGCTAGGCTTAAGTTAATACTGCTAGGCTTAAGTTATACTGCTAGGCTAATTAATACTGCTAGGCTAAAAAGTAAGCAAAAAAAAGAACTAGCAGTTCTGCAATAAGATAAGTAAAGTAAAAAATAGAGAGACTTACTACACCCTGGCTCAAAACAGGGTCAACCATTTAATCTACAAGCTCTAGCTTGTAAAAAACTAAGCTAGTGTGAGCCATAAGCCCCATCCCAGAAACTAGCTTATCATCCATAACAAAGCGTGGTAATGTTAGATTGATTTTGTAATTTTCTCTTAACTACTTAACCTTTTTTAAAGTTACTTAATTAGAGCAGCTTATAAACAAGCTGTGTTGAGAGCTTTTTAAACACAAAACAACACAATGAAGAAACTTAACACTTGAAATGGTAAATTGACTTAAAAACTCAAACTTGCATAAGAAAACTTGAAAAAATGTTTACAAGCTGAAAGTAAAATCTGTAAAATGACTTAAAAACTAAAATTATTTAAAAACGCTGATTACTAAAAACATAAAAACTAATGCCTCAAAGGCTAACAAAAAGGCTCATTTATAGCCAAAGTCTTGACTTGCAGCTTGTGCTACTTTGGAGAGATAAAACCAAGTGTGCTAGTTGTGTGAGGTGAATCTAAAGCAAATCCCAGCCTTTGATTTCTCTTGAAGCTTCTTACAGTAGACAATCTCAGCCATCCGAAATGCTTTTGGAATGGAGAGGGATTGCCGACAAGGACTATTATAAAGCTGGGGTAGTATAGGGATGTTAGTGATTTTTGCAGAGAAGTATGGGACAAAAAAACAGGGTGCTGGCTGGGTTTTGGTATTTTGACTGGAAAGCTTGGGAAAGGTTTATACAAGTATGGTGTGACATGAGAGAGGTTGAAGAAGAATTAAGGTAGTTTGGTTTGTTACAAGAAAGGACCTTCCACATCACCCTACTTTCATTCCTATTTTCCCCTTTTTCTTTCTTCTTATTAAATGAAGTTTCCAAATGGCGTAATCAGTCCCTGTGGTTTTATATAATAATAAAACTTAGGGGTTTGGCATTTTTGACCCCTCAAGTTATATTTTTCTTTGCTTTTCTTCTCGGAGTAGACTTGATTTTGATTTGGCTTCGATTTCACACACTTTTCCATCCCGTGTCCTGTTTTGTCTCTTTTTGATTGGTTTTTTCGTCCTTTTTTAGATATCCGTTCCTGAGCACAGCACAATTATGCAAACAAGCATATATTTGGCAATTTTGAGTCCGTTTTTAGGTTTATTTTTAGCTCGTTTTTAAGGAAAAAGGTAAGTGTAGATTAAGCACATACCATACCAAAGGCCCAATTTTGGTTTGACCTTTCAAGTATCTAAAGATCCTCTTCATAGCATTAAGATGTGAGACTTTAGGAGTAACTTGAAACCTTACACAAGCACAAACAGGAAAGATTATGTCAGGCCTAGAAGCTGTCAAGTACATCAATGATCCAATCATTGATCTGTAATATCTCACAAATATCTTTTAAATATCTTCTCATCGGTACTAACTATTTTACTACTAACGGTACTAACTAACCAGCAGTACTAACACTTTGTACTGTCGGTACTAAGTATAACTGTCGGTACTAACTATTGTACTGTCGGTACTAAGTTAAGAAAACATTAATCCTAACATCCTAAGAAGAAGGTAAGCTCCCCTATAGAACTCATCTGGAATCTCTTGTGCATCATATGTTCAAACACAAGGCATAAAGTCTTCTTTCTAAACCCAAAGATGATGTCATCTACATACACTTGCACTAACAGGATATCAATCTTGTCCTTCTTGATGAACAAAGTCTTATCAATAGTGCCTCTTCTAAATCCATTTTCTAATAAGTAGGTAGACATGGTCTCATACCAGGCTCTAGGAGCTTGATGTAGACCATATAAAGCTTTTTCTACCTTATAAACTTTGTCAGGGAGCTGTGGATCTTCAAAACTAGGAGGTTGACACACATATACCTCCTTTTCAATAGTACCACATAAAAAGGTACTCTTTACATCCATCTGGTACACAAGGAACCCCATAAATGATGCATAGGCCAAAAATAACCTGATTGCTTCGATCCTAGCAACAGGATCAAAAACCTCATCATAATCAATGCCTTCTTCTTAGATGTAACCTTGTGCCACCAGTATTGCCTTGTTTCTTACTACAATTCCTCTCTCATCTTTCTTGTTTCTGAATACCCATTTAGTTCCAATGGCCCTCTTGCCATTAGGAAGATCTACCATAGTCCAAACCTTTTGAAGTTTAAATTGTAGAAGCTCCTCTTGCATTGCTTCTATCCAGCTTGGATCTTCCAAAGCTTGAATCACCTTCTTGGGTTCCTTTTAAGAGAGAAAACAGGCAAATAAGCAGTTTTGATAATCTTTTTGATTTGTTCTTCTCTACTTGTTGATATAGCTCACAAAACAATATTCTTCAAGATTTTGTTGTGACATGCTTTTAGTTAGTAGAGCTGAATGCAAATATCTAATTATAAGCTCAAGTGGATGATCTTTGTAAATTTTGGTTATGGGAATAGGACTGACATGCATGGTTGTTTCCAAGTTATTGAGGTCAGCCTCTGCTCCCACTTCATTATCATCATATGCACCATCAAAAATTCTAGTATCATTGATTGGAGTCACATTTGGAACATGTGGAAGATCAAATTCATGTTTGAAAGGAGAAAATCGTTCAACTAGATGTTCTTCAAATGTATTAGTAGTACTAACAGAAGGTTCAGCAATATTAATTGGTGATGTTGGAACATCATCAGTAAAAGATGGTCCAGCAGTACTAACAGGTGTACTAACATTATTAATACTTTTATTATTGTTAGGATGTTCAGTCTGCTCTTCTTATTGAAGTAGCCTTTCAAACTCACTTCTTGTAGCTTGATCATCCTCTCCACCTTTATTTGAAACTCCACTTTCATCCTCTTCTATAGGCTTCATACAAGCATCATCTTCACTGTCCTTAGGATCTTGAGAGATTAATGGATCAGTTGTACAAAAAGGTATTAGGATGTACTCTTGTTCAAGTTCTGTCTTCTTTTAAGCTTGACCTGCAATAATGTTATCTCTAGTTCCTGGAATACCATTAGTTTGATTTCCTGCAACAATTGGCACATAGTTCATAGTCTTTATCAAAGAATCAACATCAAAAAGCCAGTCTGGTCCATTTCCTGTCACATTAGGTATATTTTCAAGAAATCTAATGTTTAAATTTCTTTTAGGATGTGGGTGAGTCAATTTATTTTGGTGGTTCACCCTCTGAGCATTGTTCCATACTGGTCTAATTTCCCTTTGACCAGTAACCTTTCCCTTATTTTCAACACTGGTTTTTCTACCATTTTATTGTCATGAAAATCACAGTCTTTGATTAAATGGTTGAAACTCCCACATACAAAAAAGTTTTTTAATAAAATCAAAAAACATTCCCTGTTTCTGAGTTCATCATCCATTCCAGTTATCTTTATTACCCTTAGACTTTGACTCGCGCCTCAGTTATCTCTACTTCTCGCCTATGTGTGCTCTCTCTCCACTCATTAACAGATTTTTGTGTGTCCCACTAGTATGTGTGACAAAATTGAAATTTAGCTCTCTCTCTTTTGATTTGTACTAATACAGATTAGTACTCAACAACCCCAAAACAAACTATAAGTACCACAAAAACAATAGAACTTCTCAACTCAAACAATTGTGTGTTCCCCTCTTCTCTCATATCACAGACCTCTCTCACTCAGCTTGCTGTGATATATATTGTTAGTTTACTCGCGCAACACTGAGTGGTTTGATAATGAGATATACCTGAGAATCAAACAGAGTGGCGTTGTTAACCCAGCAAAAGATTAAGTCAGGTTCGCACTCGGGGCATTGTTGTACGCTACGCACTGTATGGGACTGCAGGGAGTGATAACTAACATAAAAACCCTTCACCTATTTTGAATCTATCATTCACTGGATTATCATCTACATCACTTTCTCTACTGTTAAACACACTATGAACCACTTCACTCTCATTTATATGAATATTATTCAATTCACTCTTATTCATTTGACCATCATAACCAAGACTAGTTTTGTCTTTAGCACTTATTTAACTATTAATCAGTTTAGTTAGATTCTTTGATGATTCTACAAATGTTTCTAGTTTAAGTTTCAAATCATCTTTCTCTTTTAAAGCTTCTTCTAACTGATTTTTAAGGTCTTTGATAGAAATATCTTTTACCTGGACATCATATTTTAAAATTTCAATATTTTCTTCATAAACAACTTCATTCTTTTCATGAATAACTATCCTAGCTTCTAATGATTCTAATTCCATTTGATAACCTATTATTTCTAGATAAGATTTATTAAGAGCTTCACATTGTTGATCATACTGTTTTTGAAGAGCTTCATATGATTTTAAACAATTTTTAGAGCAAGTATGTACCTCAGAGTCTGAACTTGATGAACCTAGAGATGTATAGGCCATTAGAGCAAAGTTTGTGAGTCCTTCTTTAGCCTAAAAGCTCCAATTATAACCACCTATTCCATCTTGAACAACCAAGGCATTTGTAGTAGATGTGTCCACTGGTGCATTCCTTCTTGGATCATCTCTATTTCTATTCCCTTGATTCCTTGGTGCCATGCATTCTCTAGCAAAATGACCTCTCCCATGGCAGTTGTAGCATTCAATCTTTGTCCAGTCAAAGCCAACAGTCTCTTTGTCATTTAAATCTAGCTTCCTTCCTGTTTTCTTTATGAACCTCCTAACTCTCATGGTAAGCATTGCCACTTGCCATTTGAGATCCATTTCTTCAAGATCATTAGCATCAATTTGTTCCAAATCTTCATTATCCAACTATGGGGCATTGGATTGGTTAGCAAAGAAAGAAAACATGACATCATCAGCATATGATGCAGTAGAAGCTTAATCCTTAGAACTAGCAGCATAAACACTATGAGCAGTATTAAATGTTTCATTAGTGCTGCTAGAGTTATCAGAGGAAACAAATGCCACATTCTAAGAATTTGATCTTGAACTTGTTTGGCCTTTGATCTCAGATTCATACACCTTCAGATTATTATACAAATCATCCATGCTCAAATGTGTCTAGATCAGATTTGTTTCTCATGATTAAAGCAATATTGTTCCAAGCTGATGTTAAACTTCTCAATAACTTTAGATTTGCATCCTCCTAAGAAATAACTTCACCATGAATTTCAAGTTGACTAATGAGATTTTGAAACCTATCATAGGTTTTATCCAGTCCTTCTTGACTTGATGCAACAAAGTTTTCATAATTCTGCTTGAGAATGGTCTTCTGCATCTTCTTTGATTCCTTGTTCCCTCCAAACCTATTCTTGATAGCTTCCCATAAGGACTTTGCATCCTTGCAGGCATGAAACTTTAGTAGGTGTTCATCAGGAATGGCTAGCATAAGAGTGCTTTTTGCTTTAAGTTCATTTTTCCTTGCTAGCTTATGCTCAGCAGTTTTAGGAGGAATAAGACCTTTAGCACCATCATTAGCTGATGCAACTGGTGAAACTGAATCACCATTTACTATTACTTCCCAAAGGTCATGATCGGTGAAAGTAAGGTATTGTTCCATCCTCATGCTACATAGATCATACTCACCAATTTTGAGTACTAGAAGTTTTAGTGCAGACACCGTTTGGGAAGTTTCTGATTGTGAATCCATCTTTTCTTTGACTAACAGATCTTGAGTAGAGTTAGAGTTCTTCTTATTCAAAGTTTCTCAACAAGCTCTGATAGCACTTATTGATCTCTTCTGAACAAATCTTACTTAGCTTGTTAAAGCTTAATTGTGTTGGATAGATCCAAAACAACTATAGTAGAAACTAAGATTGATAATATCACAAACTATGCGAAAACAAGTTTACAAAACTAAGAAGAACAATAAAACAGTAAACAAAATTTTACTAAACTTTCAGCCTTAATATAAAACGATCACTCTGAATAGTGATAGGGTTACAAAATAATCTTGAAGCTATAAACTATGACTGTTATGAAAACTATATAAAATTTATATCTAGATCTATGCTGTAGGGTTCCTTTTATACATCAAGGAAACCCTAATGGGCTTACAAAATGAGTACACTAATCAATGCATATCTATTCCTAATATATCTCATGCATATCACTTTAGCAGTATTAACTATTTATACTAACAGTACTAACTACATAACCAACAGTACTAATAAACTGACAGTACTAACACTTTGTACTAGCAGCTCTAACTATTATACTAACAGTACTAATGACTTTGACTGTTTTCTCTAATCTTTAGCAGCAGTACAAACTTGAACCAGCAGCATTAAGTTGTAGAAGCCTCTAATTCCTAACATCAGGACCTAAGTTGTTTGGGGGAACCATGGGTATTCTTATTGAGGAACTATCAGAAATTTCGTATTTCTTGAGTAAGTTCCTAGTGTACTATTCTTGAGAAATTGAGATTCCTTTGTCATCCTGCTTGATTTGCAGTCCAAAGAAGTAGGTAAGTTCTCGAATCATACTCATTTCAAATTTCTTTGTCATTAGTTTCTCAAACTGTTTACAAAGTTTATAACTTGTTGAGCCAAATATGATGTCATCTACATACACTTGAACAAGGAGAACATCTCTTTTTTATTTATAGATAAACAATGTGTTATCTATTCTTCCCCTGGTAAACTTATTTTGAATAAGGAAAGTAGAGAGTGTCTCATACCATGCCTTTGGTGCTTGTTTTAGTCCATAAAGAGCTTTGTCAAGTTTACAAACATAGTCAGTGAACTCACTAATTTTAAAGCCAGGAGGCTGTTTAACATAAACTTCTTCTTTCAGTTTACCATTCAAGAAGGTACTTTTGACATCCATTTGGTAAACTTTGAAGTTCATGTATGTGGCAAAAGCAAGGAATATCCTGATGGCTTGCATCCTTGCTACTGGTGCAAAGGTTTCATCATAGTCAATTCCTTCTTCTTGACTATAATCTTGTGCAACCAGTCTTGCTTTGTTTTTTGTGGTTGTACCATGCTCATCTTTCTTGTTCCTGAATACCCATTTGGAACCTATGGCTATTTTTCCATAAGGGAGAGGAACAAGAGTCCATACTTTGTTTCTATAGAACTGATTCAGTTCCTCTTTCATTGAATCAATCCATCCTTGGTGCTTCAGTGCCTCAGATACCTTCTTAGGTTCTATCTTAGAGAGAAAATAAGCAAATAGACATTCACTAGCTGAGGCAGCTATAAGCTTGGCAGCCATGCTTCTTGTAAACATGTCTTCATCGGGATCACCAATGATATTTACAAGTTTAATGTGTTGGTCTCTCGACCATCTATCCTGAGGAACAGGATGAGAACTTGTAAAGGCTTGATTTGGGATGTGAGACTGAGTGACATCAGGGACTAAAGGTTTGGTAATGGATCCAGAACCTTCAGTATTGTTCCTTGATGGTACATTAGTGGGGTGAGTGGTCATTTGATCATTCTGAATGTTTTATTTATGTGTCCTTTTAGTGTTGATTAGATCAGGAGGACCTTTAGTATCCTCAATGTGTGGCATTTCAGGCTCATCAAGAGCAATTACTTCAGGGATATGATTTTCTTGGGTAGGTTTAGTGAGTGAACGTCCATGAGGAATGATGTAGTATGAGACATCAGAATCTACTTGATATTGTCTAGATAGATCATCCTCTTGAAATTCATCAGGTGGATATCTAGAGGAATCATCAATTCTTATCGCATCTACTGAGGTATTGAAAAACCTGATGGCTTCCATATTTTCATCTTTGTTACATGATAAGTCTCATATACTTGTTGTCTTCTTATGTTAAAGACTCTGAAAGCTTTTAAGACAAAGGAATATCCTAAGAAGTATCCATCATCAGCTTTTGCATCAAATTTGCCAAGATGGTCCTTGTGGTTATGAATATACACAGGACATCCAAACATATGAAAGTAGCTGATATCATGAATTCTTTCCCTCAATATCTCATAGGGAGTCTTATCATGTCTTTTGACAATGATTGATATGTTATGTCTTTTGACAATGATTGATATGTTCTGAGTATAACAAACTACTCTGACTGCTTCAGTCCAGAAGTGCTTAGAAAGCACTGAGCCCTTTAGCATTGTTCTAGCCGCCTCAATGAGAGTTCTGTTCTTCCTTTCAGCTACACCATTTTGTTCAGGTGTATAGGGAGAAGAGAAGTTCTGAGAAATTCTTTTCTCATCACAAAAACTCTCAAGCTCATGATTTCTAAACTTATTCCCATTATCAGTTTTGATTTGTTTGACTTTTACATCATTTTGGTTTTCTACCATTCTGATGAAAGACATAATTACCGTAGGTGCTTGACTCTTCTTCCTTAGAAAGTGAACCCATGTGTACCTTGAGTACTCATCAAAAATGACTTGGGTATATTTCTCATGATTTATGGACATTGGACTTACTAGTCCAAACAAGTCCATATGAAGAAGATGCAAACACTTCCTGATAGAGAAGTTTTGTGTAGTTTTGAATGAAGCTCTATGGTGCTTTCCTTTTTCACATGCTGTGCAAGGTTTATCCTTTGAATAAACTAGGGAAGGTAGACCAAGAACTTTGTTTTGTTTGGCAAGCTTATTAATGTTCTTAAAATTAAGATATGATAATCTTTTATGCCAAAGCCAGTTTACACTTTCTGCGGCTTTGGAAAAAAAACATGCTCCATTTAGAGTCAGTGATGACATGTTAAGGACATAAACATCATTTCTTCTAGGTGCTATCAGGATAATTTTTTTGTTAGCATTAAATATTATTTCTTGCTTATCATCAAACTGTACAATATACTTAGCATCACATAGTTGACTAATGCTAATTAGATTGTACTTAAGACCATTTACAAAGGCTACTTTTGTAAAGACTATACCCCCACAGTTTATTAAACCATATCCCTCAGTAATACAAGATGAGTTATCACCAAACACTACCCTAGGACCTGGTTGCTCTACATATTTGTGCAGATAAATCTTGACACCAGTCATACTCCTTGAGCATCCATTATCCAGTTACCAGATGGGCTCCTTGATGTCTTTGCATAAATAATAAACTTGGGTTAGTTTCTTTTGTGAACCCACTTTTTGGTGGGCTCCCTGGCCTTTGCAGCCTGAATTTTCTCACCTCTTTTAAAGTGATCAAACTCATTGTGGTTAGTGGTGGAGTGTATAGTGCTTCCAAATGTATTACACTTTACCCTAATTGAGGACTCATTAGACTGAGAGGATTCAGCTAGTACTCTTCCTCTAATCTAAATGACATAATTTTGTCCTGAGGTAGAGTGATCATAGCTTCCACAGATTTTACACTCAAGGCAGGTTCTACAATCATCATGTTTGTGATCATTGAAATCACAGTGTATGCATGGTGGGAAAGGCTTTGCCTTTGCTTTCAGGATCTGCTTAGAAGAAGATGCATATTGATAAGGCTGAGCCTTGTAGTTCTCACTTCTTTTTGTTAAAGCAATATATATTTCATGATCAGAGGTCCTATAATTCTCCCTTTTGCATATCATGCAGTAGAGAATCTTATAGCAATCATTAGTTGAATGATTGGTATAGTGACAGAGTTCACACTTAAGTTGTGGTTTTTGAATAGGCTTGGGCCTGAGTGATTTCGATGAGCTAGTACTCTGAACTTTGGATTTAGAACTTGACTTATTTTTTATGAATCAACATATTTGGATGACTTAGTCTTTTGAATCTTTAAATTTGATTCTTGAGTCTTTTGTTTAGATTTAACCTTTTTATCAATTAGCATCAAAACAAGTTTAGTTAATTCATTTATTTTTTATTCTTGTTTAGTGTCTTTGACTTCAGTAGGAACTAAAGGTATGGTTTGCTTAGTTTCACTAACAGTGACAGTTCCTGAAACACTCTTGTTAGAAGAATCATGTGTTTCAGGCTTTGTATGTTTCATGATACCTAAGCCTGGTCTTTCTTTTGGAGAGTGGGGTTGAAAGGTCAATGGCATTACCTCTGAGCTTGGTGAAGCTCCTTAAAGATTTTACTGGGGAGGTAGTGGAGTAAGGGATTCAGCTTTAGAATCTTTGGATGATTAAGGGGTATTTAAAGTTTTAGTGGGTTCAGGAGACTCATTGACAACTTGACTTTCAGGGAATAAAATTCTTCTAGTATTAAAGTTTAGAAGCTTGCTGTCAGGTTTGAGTCTCTTAACCCAGTCTTTGGTTTTTGGAACCATTTCTTGGTCATACCTCATGGAAGCAGGAACAAAAAGATTTTCATTTTCATTCATTTTAGATGATCTTAGTGAATAATTCACCACCAAAAAATTTCTTATTTTGGTAAGGAATTTGCTCACTAATACATTGACTAATCTTTTTAAGCTAGTTAGCCATTTTTCATTGATCTTTTTCTCCTCTTTGAGTTGTTCTTGAAGAGCATGATTTAACTTTGTAAATTCAGTGTTTTGAATTTGAAAAGTGACAGCATCAAGCTTGGCTTGTTTTAAAATTAGCAATTCATCTCTACACTTATTTAATTCAAAAACCATCTTGTTATACTTAAAAAGTAAGTTTAATTGTTGCTCTTCAACAAACTTAAGATCAATGTTGATATACTTTAGGTAATTTTGCCAATCGGCATCTTCATCCATAGAGAGAAGAGTGTTTACCTTTCTTATGGTGATGTCGACCCATTCATCATTGCGAGCATGACTCTTTCCAACAGTGAGCTCATCATTAGCTAGAGCCATTAGTACCTTGACCTGAGTGACTTCTTCCTCATCAGAAACCTCTTCCTCATCTCAATCAAAGGTTTCAGCAACTAAACCTTTGTTCTTTGGCTGGAAGGTCTTTGGGTTCTGAGAATTTGAATGACTTGCTTTAAGGAGTGCAAGCTTAGCTTTCATCTTCTTGTACTCAATCTTGTAATCTTTCTGAAACTTTGGATCAACTTGATTATTTGAGTTAGAAGAAGACTGGATAAGTTTTGGAGTAAAGTTTGGTTGAAAGCCTTTAGACACTGATGAGTAATTATTCACTAGTGATTTGTAAGAAGGTTCAGACGTTTTAGAAAAGCAGTCTCTTGCAAAATGACCTTTGTTACCACATTTGTAACATTCAGTATTTTTATTTTCCTTTTGACCTGAGAAATTGTTTCTTCTTTTCATAAAACATTTTAAGTTTGCCAAAAGGGCTCTTTCATGATACTCAATATCTAAGTCTCTTAGATACTCCTCACTAGACCTTTCATCCACTTTATCATCAAAATTTTCTTGGAAATCCTGAATGACATTGTTAGAAAAGAAGGCAGTAGAGATTAGAGTGCTTGAGGGAGTAATAATGAGAGCCTTTTTGGTGTCAGAATACCTTCTTTGGATTAGGTTGTCCTCCCATAGATATCTGCAAGGTCAAGAGTCTAAGTATGATTGGCATTCATCAATCCCTGAGAGAAGGTTAGCCATTTCTCAGGGAGACTGTTCACGAAAGCAACATTGATTTCGTGTTTAGAGAGGTTAACACCATCATTGGAAAGCTCATTGAGCAGGGTCTTATAGCGAGTGTAGGTCTGTGAGAGACTTTCAGTGGACTTTGCCCTGAAAGTTTGATACTCAAGTTTCATATTCCTGATCATGTTTTCCTTGGGATATGAGGGACCTTCAAAGTTGTGAACCAAGTCAGTCCATGTTTCTTTCGCTGAAACACAACTAATAACAGATTCCATTATGTCATCTGGTAGACATGACATAATGATGCTTTTAAGGCGCTGGTCTTGAACGACAACCCTCCTCTCATCTGGAGTCGATTGGGACTCAGGCTTAGCATCACCTTCAGCAGTTTTTGGCTTAAATAGACCATCATTAATACATTTTATGTAATAGGGTTCC
>BQNB010065651.1:0-34861 GCA_026074375.1 Tanacetum coccineum
AATACCTCAGTTGAGAATATTATATTTTGGTGTTTTACCAATTTGTGAATTTTATTTTCTTTTTTTATGGACAATGTTTTTATGGTTTTTCTTTGGCTTTTATACTGATAATTATACTAAAAAGAAATGAAAAATATTTTTGTACTTTTTTTTTTTTTATAATAAAAGAAAATATTCACAATTTCAAAAACAGATGGTCAAACGTAAAGATAAACGGTTGCACAGCCTCCCCGGCAACGGCGCCAAAAATTGATCGGTCCGAATTCACACCGTAAATATATATAATATATAACAAAATATAAAATATATAAAGAAGTGTAAAAACCAACAATCAATGATACCGAGAAGTAGTATAGAGCTTTCCCGGGTCGTAAATCCCCAACGAGGCTGGAATGGTAAATCGATACGATCGAAGATTTGAGTTTGAAGGGAGGAATTGGTTTGGGAAGTTGAAAAAGTCAAATTAGATAATAACGGACTAAAACGTTTAAGAAAAACCTAGAAATTACGAAATTAAACTAGAAAACGAAGGCCCGAATCCCGAACAAAAGGGGGAAAACCTAAAAACTTTAAAAATAACCCTACGAAGAAATTTTCGCTTCTAAACTACTCTATGGACCAAATAACGAAGAATGAAAAAGACTAGACCGAAAACGGAGTTCGTTTGACCCAAAAACGAGTCAAAACAAAATCCCGTACCCGGACCCGTTCTTTAAAAGATGAAAAGTTATAAAAATGACCCTACGAAAAATTTTATATTTTTCCTACAAACTAGATGATAAAAGAAAATTTTCTAAAAAAGCAAAATATTTTTTTGATAATTTTTGTATTTATTATGAATTAAATAAACTTTTAACTAAATTAAATTATAAAAAATACTAAATGATCACTAAAAATTCTGAAAAATTTACAAAAAATACTAGGCTTTATAAAGTTCCTACGAAAAATAAGAAACAAAAATAAGCTATGGAAATAAGCCCCGAAATAAGCTTTGGCAGCTTATAAGCTTATGGGCTCAAACACCCTTTAAATAACTAAGCCCTTGAGTCTTTAACGAAAAAGACCCAAGGGCGCAGTGGTAAGAGTGGTGTTAAAGGGGGGATTGTATCGCTTGGTCCCGGGTTCGAGTCTTGCTCACCCGGGCCAAGTGTCTTTCCCCCTTTTTATTTTTTTGCAAACTCTAGGGTAGAAATTGTAAGAAATGAAACTAAAAGGTAGGCGGGCAAAATACCTAGAATTTACACTACAATGAAAATAGTTAACCTTGAACTATCAACTATATACAAAACAGACCCTACGACATGGCTTATTTTTTTAGCTTATTAAAAAGTGAGATTTAGCAAAAACTTAAAACATGAAAGTTGTTAAACAGCTTATTCTCTACAACATTAACAAAAGGACTTTCAACTTTTGACCACAGAATAAGCTAGAAAATAAGCTTAAAGTTGACAGCAAGCTTAAATGGCTTAAAAGCTAAAAAAGCTAAGTCTTTTTGCTACTTATGGTCTAATAAACTAAGCTAAGGTTTAAAATAAGCAAAAGGGGATTAAACTAACTTAAATAAGCTAAAAAGGAAAGGGAAAGCTAACTAAATAAGCTGTTGGAAAGGCTTAAGTGACAGAAACTGAAATAAGCCTAAAAGCTAAAATTTTACTAAGTCACTTGGGCAAATAAGCTAGAAAAAGGAAAAAATAAGCTTGACAACTATTTAAACTAACTTAAAATGCTATGAGGAAGCAATTTGAGCTTATGGGATAAGCTCAATAAGCTAAAATCAAAATTCAACAATTCCTCAGCCTAAGGAATGCAAAAACAGCCAAAAGACAAGTTTTGGCTTAGAAATAAGCCCACAAATAAGTTCTTCAAGGTCTGAAACTTTGAGGGCTTATACAAGGGCCTATGAGCTTTCAAAATAAGCCAAAGGCTTGGGCTTTAGAACTCAACAAGACAGAGAACAAAGGGCCTAAAATCTCCCCTTTGCACCAGGGGAGATTTAAGCTTAGCTTTAGTAGCTTATTTGACAGCTTGCTAAAAGCTGTCAAATAAGCTCTAAACAATAAAATAAGCTCAAACAGATGGAGTATGATAGCAAAGGGGCTTGTGCACCAATTTTCAACTTCTAAAAATCAATTTTACTTGTTTAAGTTTGATAGTGAAAAAGGTAGTTGGGATTTGTTAAAACTGTGACACTAAGAACCTTGGTGGATTTGACTCACAAAGTCAAAAGACTAAGGCTTTCTAACAGCCTTGTTTAGACACACAAAACACACCTTTTTGAATGCTTAAACTCAAACCACAAGTGCTTAATCAAATAAGCACTTGTGGGTTACTAAAAAAATTCACAGTTTTGAACATAGTTTTAAAAAAACTTAGAAAACTATTTTACAACTAAAAACTTTCTAAAAACAGCTTGAAATTGCTTAAAAACTTAAGCTAAAGCCAACCTCATGGCCATAACCCATGCCAAAACCTGTTTTGACCCGTTTTAAGGTTATCCCAAACACCCCTTTATCTCAAAACTGTCAAACCAAAGGGGGTTTAAAACCTATTTTTAAACTAAAACTTTGAAAACTTTTTATCCACTTCTACTTATTTTGACCCATTTAAACTATTTTAAAACTAAAAATCCTAGCTTATTAAGAAAAATAAGCTAGTTTCTCTACTAGCTTATACTAACACTTATGACAGAATTAAGAAAATTGGTTTCTAAATGGATTTAAACTACAAAAACTTAAAGCATTTGCATATCTAAGCTAACTAGGCTAAAATGAACAAGTTTTAAGCACATAAAGAAAACAAAGCTATAAGCTAAAGATTTAAGCTAAATTAAAGCTAAAATTCAAAATAGGAAATCACACCTTTTGAATTGTAGTTTCTGACACCAACCACTCTATCTGAGTGAGTGGCTTAAGAACACAGACCTAAATGGCTCCCTAGCCTCTAGACCCTGAGCAATAAGCTCAATAAGCTTATATTAGCTTATTTCTCCAAAATGCTTCAAAAATGAACTCAATGGAACATTTATGAGCTAAATTCAAATAAAAACAGTATTTAAGAGCTTATAACAAGTTTGAAGCTGAATTAGAGCTTATTAACAAGAATAAGCTCTAATGAGCTTATTGAGAGCTTATTGAGCAAAAACGGCTTATTATTGGAAATAAAGAACAAGTAAATTTTGAAAACTGAATTTTATTCCTCAAATGAAGAAGTACAAGCTGAAAGAACAAGATTACAAATGCTTAAAGCTTAATTGCTAAAATAAACTTAAAAAATGCTTAAAATTATGAAAAAATTACAAAACTGAAAATTAAAACTTGCTAATACTTGCTTCATTGCCACAATGGCTTACAAGGCTTTTTATAGCCGAAAACTAAAGCTAGGTCTTCCTTTTCTCTCTTTCTTGGTTGTGCTTGTTTGTAGACAGAATCGTCAAATATCATACAAAATCAACAAAAACCAAAATCGATACAGAATCAAAATACCAAAAAACCACGAGAAGAAGCAAAAACCACAAAACCAGCCAACATACAAAGAAGCTAAAAACTAAAACCTACAGTACTAACCATAACCAACCAACCAAACATACAGACACGACAATTACAGCAAGCTCCAGCGAAAACCAGACCCAATCGATACAAACCCAGAATATCCAACAATAAAGAACTCTCTAAAATTTCAAACCCATCAACACCTCACCTAACAATAAACCAGCCCCTCACCCTCTAATAAGCCCCAATCCCACCACAACAACTCACTCACATAATCACCAAAGACGAACCTTCCCCTAGCACACCTATTAGCCCCGTGGCCCCCCCGCCCACCCCCCCGCCAACCCCCCCCCCCCCCCACCACAATTAACAACCTAACCCCAACCCCTTTCCCTAACTAACCACACAAATCCAGATTCCCACGCCCCACCGCCGCCCGCCCGCCGACAACTCCCCCTCCACCTCCATGCCCCACCCCCTCGCCAACCCAGAACCGAGGGTGTACTCCCAAAAAGAGACCCGACTATCCATAATCAAAGTACAGAAAAGGTACCACCCACCCCCCACCAACGAAGCGTCACGACCCTTCCCCCTAGCTCATCCTACGCACCCCAGTCCAAGACTCCCACAAACCCCGTCACCCGGCCTCCCCCACCCCTCCCCATCGCCCCCCAAAGCCCATCGATCCTCGAAAGATTCCAATCTGCCACACAATACCCCCCCGCATACGTCCTACGCGTCACTAATCAACAACCGCATAGAATGATCCGCATACCACCAACACACCCGAAGAGGCCAAACCATAGGATCTCTAACGAACCCTGAATCCTACCACACGGCACAAACCCACCCAAATCAAGACGCCACCTTCAATGCACCTCCACCTAATTACCAAAGTAGAGCAAATTCAATCAAAAATCCCCACCCAACCTCCACAACCCCACAGGACATAAAGAACCATCACATAAAAAAACACCCCCAACAGCCGCCCGGATCCCGCCGCCCATAAAGCACATATACAACCACCACCCCTCCCAAATCACACCATAATGCACACACACCCCCGCGGGCCTACCATCTACTAACACCACGATCTCTCGAAATCAACACCCATCACACCCCTTGTCCCAAGTCTAAACCTCGCCTCCCACACCAACCCAACCCTTGCCGCCTCGACCACCTCCTCACCTCCCTCCCCCCATCCACCCACCCACTCCCACCCCCCCTCCCCTCAAAACCCAGGCGGGCCCACAACACCACTAACCTACCTACCCACAACGTCCCATCGACCACTGTCACACACCCCTACTCTCACATCAACTCGCTCGCCCTGCACCCCCTCCACTAACCCCTCCTTGCCATCTCACCAAAACTCAGACTGCCCACCCTCCATCACAGCCGAAAACGCCCCCCCACCCTTCACAGTCCCGAACCCCCGCTCAACAATACTTCCCCTGCCCCCCTGCACACTCACCCCTAACACCACCCCTCGCCCTACCCGAACAGCTTAGCGCATTCCAACCCAAGCCGCGCCCGCCCCCCCGTCACCCACCGCGATATTCCAAACACATAAAAACAACAACAAATCACCCCCAACACCCAATGACTTACTCACCACCACCCTCCGTCGAACCCTACGTAACCTCCCCACGACCTTCACACCACCGCGACCCCACCCGTATCTAAGTGACCCACACAAATCCACTCAGCCCCTCCCGGACAGTCCCGACCACCCCCTTGATAGTTAGAAAAGTAGCTAGTATACACCAGCCTATACACATGTCCCACAATCCTAAACAAATCAAACACGGCAACGAAAAATGTCAATGTGAGTTGGGAAATTCCAACTAAGCACCATCTGAAGCAGTGACAGGTAGAGTGCTGGGCCTGGGTAGATGAAAATCCCTGGAGTGGAGAAGGTTTATCAATTGGAAAAAAACGAGTAAACAACCGTTGAGATGTTTGTGGAGGGAACACAAACGCGGAAAAGAAGTTTGGTGTGTACAACCAGTGAAGGATTTCGACCATTTGGTCAAAAATGGTCCCAATGGTTTAATTGTTAAACATTACACCCGACGACCTTGATGTATAAATAACATATGGGACTATGGCCAAAACAAGTCCCAATAGTTATTAAACTCTTTTCACCACTAGTCCCATGTGGTGTAAGCAAGTAAGGGATTGGCAGTTTTGCCCCCCCACTTGTCACTTTGAGGATATTGAAAAAGCCCTTGCTCTCTTTTCCTCTTTTCTTCTTTGTATATAAGTTTAGGGATTGACAATTTCAGTCCCTGAACTTATATTTCTTTGACTTTGACCTCGGGGTTGACTTGGGTTGACTTTGACTTTGACCAGTTGACTTTTCTGTTGACTTTTTGACTTGATTGACTTTCCGGCTTTGATTTGGCTTTGTCTTTCACAGTCTTTTCCATTCCGAGTCCGGTTTTGTCGTTTTGGCTTTGTTTTTCGTCCTTTTCTTGGTTATCCGTTCCTGCACAACACAATTAGCAAAACAAGCATATATTTGGCATTTTAAGTCCGTTTTTGGTTATTTTAGCTTGTTTTTAAAGGTAAAAGGTATGTGTAATTAAGCACATACCAAACGTACAGGTCATGTCAAAATTTTGTAAAAAGTTTATACTTAGAAAAATTCACTTAAGAACGTAATTTTTGATTTTAAATAATAAAATATTATTTTATTATTTAATTATTTTAATAAATTCACTAAAAGACGAAAAAATATATTTTTTCTCGAAACTTCTCTAATATGTTTATTATGAGTAAACGTTTCATTTTCAACCAAATTATGATTATTTTTACGGTGACTAGGGTTATCGAATGGACTTATCGAGATATATTTATAATTATTTATTATAAATAATTACTTATATTACTTATCTATTTTCTTTAAATAGTATAAGTATGTATTATTGAGCAATGTGATTGATATGATTGTTGGGATATGTCGTCAACCATCACACCACTAAATTGTTACGGGTAATTGTACAACGCGTCTAAACTCTATGCATCAAACGTGAAGATTGTTTTGGAAAATGAATGATTAAAATGGGACATTAATTGGACTAGGTCGTGTGCGGACGTCGTTGCATTTGTGTGATTGAGATTTGGTTGCTAAAGACTTGCTTTAGGTGAGTTCTCGTAGCCCCAATTTTCTACTGTTTTTTCGTTGGGGGAAAATGATACTCAAATGTATTTTGAACTGTTTTGAAATTTAACTGTGCGAAATATGGTTTTGTTTTTGGGACAAGATATTTGCTTATGACTGCTATGTGAATATTATGTGTTGCATGATTATTTTAGATCGGAAGGGTACGCCTATCCCAGTATTTGTGTGGTTATTGGAGCGCTGGGTATGCCTACCCTAGTATAGTGAGTGTCCTCCCTAATCCGAGTGCTCAGCGGTAGGCCTTTTTAGGGTGCGTAATTGACATATGGTGATCAACTAGCGGGATTGCTAGGTCGTGTTACATGATTAGCGAGGATGATAAGTCATGGGTTGTTTGTATATATTCACTGTCATATTGCACTATTGTCCACTGTTTTGAAATATTGGCACAACTTTTGGTTTGGAGTCAAACCTACGAGCTCACCAACATTTATTGTTGACGTTATTCGAGTATCAATTCAAGTGTAGTGAAAGATGAATAGGTTTGGTGATATGTGATAGCAGCTTAGAAGTATCCCGTGTGGATTTTTCATGTGAAGCCTTGCTTGTTTATTTGTTTTGTTCTTAGTATTTGGAGGTTTTAGTTTAAGTTTAGATTTGGACCCCTATGTGGGCAATTGGAATTGTTTAAGATTATGGATTCGATTATGATTTGGGACATCACTCGAGGTTTTTCAAGGTTGATGGTCTTCGTAACACTTAAAGTTTATGCATTGTAGTTTTCTCTATATTGTATCTTGTGTTATGATTGATCATTATGTTGCATTCCTGAGTTTCCACCATTGTCGGGGTTACAATGGCACATGCACCAAAGAGGTAGTTATGGGTAAAGATTTACTTGGGGACCAAGAAAAAGATGAATGTGGTTGATTTTGAGGCTAAATTCATGTTTTTAAGGTCAACCCTACGAGCTCACCAACATTATTGTTAACGTTTTCGAGTATCATTTTCAAGTGAAGTGAAAGAGAAATAAGTTGGTGATATGTGATAGCAGACTTAGAAGTATCTTGTGTGGATTTTTCATATGAAGTCTTGCTTGGGTGTTCCGCTTTTGCTTGCTTTCGCGTGTTCGCTGTTTAGTGCTTTAGTTATGTCAGTCATTGAGATGTGTGAGCTCAATACTGAGTACGACTAGGAAAGGATGCGGATATAAATACGGTGGCCAACGTAGTTATTAAAGTATCACAACTTACTCGTACTTGGTAATGCCATTCACACAAATTAATGTTAACACCATAAGGTGGTATTATGTGTATATTTATATATATAGTAAGATATTCTATATATATGTTAGTCTTCCTACCTACCTAACATTGCCCGTGTTCTCCCTTGTGTAGATAATGTCGCCAAGGATGAGGACCCAAAGTGATGGCCAGCCTGTTGCCGAATCACGAGAAGGGGAACGGGTTGGTAGAGGTGGGAGGGGTAGAGGACCTAGCGGAGGTAATGATGAGCGTGTTGACGAATTAAATGGTCAAAGGAATGACCAGGGGGCGGGAGCTAATGGGAATGTAGAGGGAGTCAATAGGGGTATGGGAGGAGCACCCGACTTCTCGACGATCATTGCCTAACAATTGCAAAACCTCTTACCTGCCATTCTAGCTTAGGTTAGTAACCAAGGAAAATGTTGGAAGTCAAAATGGTAATGTGGTTAATGAGAACATTCAGGAGAACGTTAGGAATGTGTTGGTGAATAGCAACTGGGTAGGTTGTTCATATAAGGAGTTCTTAGCTTGTAACCCTAAGGAATATGATGGTAAGGGAGGTGTTGTAGTTCTTACTCGATGGATTGAGAAAATGGAGTTCGTGCAAGATATGAGTTATTGTAGTATTGACCAAAAAGTGAAATACATTGTTGGTTCATTTGTGGGTAAGGCTTTAACGTGGTGGAACTCTCAGATCCGCACGCTAAGCTGGGAAGTTATTGTTAGTATGTCACAGAATGACTTTAAGTTTATGATGATAGAAGAGTTTTGTCCTAGTCATGAGATGCAAAAGTTGGAAACTGAGCTGTGGAATCATGTTATGGTCGGGGCTGGCCATGCGGCTTATACTGACAGATTCCATAAGCTGGCTGAATTTGTTCCCCATTTAGTGACTCAAAAAATTAGGAAGATTGAGAAATACGTGTATGGCCTTGCTCCACGGATCTGTGGGATGGTGGCAGCAACGGAGCCAAAGACTATGCAGAAGGCTGTGCAGATTTCTGGTGCACTTACCGATGAGTTTGTTAGGAATGGATCAATTAAGAAGGTTGAGAAGAGAGGAAATGTGGGGGAACCTAGCAAGGATAAGAATGGTAGGGATGATATAATGTAGGGATGATAATAAGAGGACTAGGACTGAAAATGCTTTTGCTTCTATCGCAAACCCTATAAGAAGGGAGAATACGGGTACTTAGCCTAAGTGTACCCCCTGCAACTCCTACCATGTATCTGGAGGGCCTTGTCACACTTGCTTTAACTGTAACCACCTGGGTTATTTGGCAAGGGATTGTAGAGGCGTACCGAGGAAATGTGAATCCAGTCCCAATGCTAGAAAACAAACTGTTGGGCGAAGATATGATGTGCTATATCGACCATAGTCAAGGTCACACTTGTTTCTAGATAGAAAGGGCATAAAGGACCCAAGAAATTCGTTCGAAAAACCAAGTTTGCTGCTAAAACAAGGGTCAGGTCGTGAGAAACCAAAAGAACCAAGCATGGGGTAGGGAATTCATGTTGGGAGCAGAGGAAGCTCGCCAAGATCCGAACATTGTAACGGATACGTTTACTTTGAAAAATCATTTTGTTACTACCTTATTTGACTCTGGTGCCGACTATAACTTTGTTTCCACTACTTTTATACCTCTGTTAGGCATAGAGCCTAGTGAATTAGGTTTTAGATATGAGATTGAGATAGCTAGCGGGCAGCTAGTAAAGATTGATAAGGTTATTAAGGGTTGCAAACTAGAAATCGAGGGTCATGTCCTTGACATCGATTTGTACCCATTTGGGCATGGGAGTTTTTGATGTGATATAGTTATGGAATTGGTAGATCTAATCACAAGGCTGAAATAATTTTCATGAGAAAGTATAAGATACACTATCAGATAGCAGGTGCTTAGAGTTTAGGAGAGAGAAGCCGGGGGGGGGGGGGGGGGGGGTGGGGTGTGGGCCAAACGAGAAGCGAGACTTTTGATGAGTGCTAAGGCTAGAGATAAGAAACAAGAAGAGATTGTTGTGGTTAGAGATTTTCCCAAGGTATTTCCGGATGATTTATCAGGATTACCACCTCTCTGGGAAATTGAGTTCCGGATTGAGTTAATCCCTGGAGCTGTACTGATTGCAAAGTCTCCTTATTTTATTTGGTTCTAGTATTATGAAGATTATTTGTTTAAGTTTGGATTTTGGTACTCCCTGTGTGGGCTATTGGATATTGTAAGAGCTTGCAGATTTGATTGTGATTTGGGACATCACTCAAGGTTGTTCGAGGTTGATGGTCTTCGTAACACTTGAAGTGTATGCATTGTAGTTTTCTCTATATTGTATCTTGTGTTATGTTTGATCATTATGTTGCGCTCTATCCACGTTTCCTGCCATTTGTTGGGGTGTGACATTATTAGTAGTTTTATAACCAAATAAAAGAACGAGAGTTAGGTTTTGCCTTACATATTCTCACATATAGTCATTATATATCGCTTGCATGGAAGATAGTTTGATTTATTGTATTGTTACATGGTAAAATAGGTTATATCATGTTGTCATTGCATAAACAAAAGCCATAACAATGTAATTTTATTGGATAATATTTATTATACAATCACGTATTTGTTTTCTTCATCGTCTAATTGACATATACATCAAACTAAACACATGTAAAGATCATGAAGTATACATAAAATATGGAATAAATTTAAAAATCAATATGTAGAACCATAGAGGGGGTGAATACGATTTTCTTGACTTCTGCGAAGTTTATAAAACTTCAAGTCTCAAAAGAGCAGAGTGGTGTGATGATCTACTTAGCAAAGAAACAATAAGTAGATAGAGATAGATAGAGAGAGAGAGAGAGAGAGAGATAGAGATAAAGAGAGAGATACACCATGATATATACTTGTTCGGGAAGGGGGGTTTAGTCCTTTCGTACGTCCAGTTGCGAATCCAAGACTCCGATACTACACTAGTATAATCCTTATGGTGAACTACAAATGTATTACAATTAAACTTCATCGACTTTCACAAAGCCTGACACTCACAAAGAAAAGTTACTACCTATGATATTCTGCCCTCAGAATCCACCCTTAAGAACCCGTGATTCGACTTAACCTATAATTCTAAAGCCTTCCCATTGGAAGCTTTCCAAAAGCCCAACTATATCCCTAATGATCTAGGCTTGATACCACAAGGATCAAACTTCCTTGACAACTCGATTCTTTGAGAATAAGATAGATGAACAAGTCCTAAACCTAAACCTAGAGACTCGATTCTAAAGAAAGGATATGAGAAAGAAGACCCTAGACAAAACACACAAGTATGGATTAGGTACTTGTGTGACTCTCTTATGGAGATGTATTCACTTCAATAGAATGATAGATGAGAAGTTTGGAACACTTGATGTTAGACTTAGAAGATTAGAGAAGATAAAAGAAAGGAAAGAATGTTCGTAAGAGGTGAGGAATACTAATGAGGTGTCATTTTATACACTTTTTTGAGATCATTTAAAACCATAAATTATGCATTTATTCCCAAAATATGTACTTAATCGTTCATTTTCAGGTATTTAGCATTTGGAAGGCATTTGAAGGAAATACATGTGACTTGGGATTATTTGGAGAAGAAAAGGACAAGAATACGAACCAACACCAAGACTTTTCAAAATTTAAAGTCTCAGCGGCTGGAGACGGCGTCACCATTCATACACGACGCCATCACACTTCATCTAGTTATGGCGTCATAACATTTCTTGATGACGTCAGCCCACGCCGACTCAACTCAGATCTAGAAAATTCTAATTTATGACGGCATCATGATTAAAATGTGACGCCGTCACAACGATATTCTTATAAATATAGACCCGAAATTAGGGTTTTATATGTGTAACTTTAGAGTAAAAAAGGGGACGTACCCCTAGTTCATTGGAAGCTATTAGGATGATTTTAAGGCGTTCAAAAACCCTATTGTAACCTCCTTCCATTCATGTTTTAATCAAGTACGACTATCTTAATCAGTCGGGGCGGTGGGGGGGGGGGGGGGGGGGGGGGGGGGGGGGGTGGGGGGGGGGGGGGGGGGGGGGGGGGGGGGGGGTGGGTTCTGTTTCCCTCCCAGGGGGGGGTGGGGGGGGGGGGGGGGGGGGTGGGGGGGGGGGGGGGTGGGGGGGGGGGGGGGGATATATATATTGGGGGGGTATGGGGTTCCTTGTTGTTTTGATTTATTATTGTTCTTGCGTTTATCTTAACATGCTTGGACTAAAACTTCTTATTGATATTCATTTATGATTGTATGAAACCTAGAATGTAGATCTTAGTGGTGTTGCTTCTTGTGATGAATATGCATGTTAGGCTTTAGAAAACCAGCTTTTGTCTGTATCGTTGTTGATATGTCTAGGGAAACATGATTGTATAGAAAGGATATCATCGGGTAACAGTCTTCATACTACCTTGCCCCTTATATGGTTGATCCACTTTTAATATATTTCAAATGCATTTAATATACTCTTGGGGGCCAGGTAATAGTCTTCATACTACCTTACTTTGTGTTTTGCCTCAACGGAATATTAATTAGACGGCAGGTTTGTGTAATCTGTTCATGACTTAGGAAATATCTACATAGATCATCACAAGTGTAACAAAGCAACAACACTAGGAGAAGAAATATAGGGAGTAATACATGATTAAATAAATACAATCTTTTTATTATATTGTTATCACCATTAGCGTAGTTTATTATTTAGTTTAATAGCTAAAACCAAACCAATCTCTCAAACCATAAATTTACTTGCTTTCTTATAAATAAAAATATACAAAAATAATTTTCTTTCAACCCCTAGAATTCTGTTAGACTGTGATCAAGTTTCCCAACCTATTCCTCTAGTGAACGATAACAACCCCCGAGTCTTGCCTATACTACTACTACACGTTAGTAACTCCTGCCTAGAGTTGTAAAACTTCTATGTAAAAGTCCCTATACGGACAACTTCATCAAGTTTTTGCGCCCGCCCTGACTAAACCAGGAGTGTGTGGGGGCGGTTCTATATGGGTGAAAAGTTAGGTTTGATCATAGTTTAACTATATTCTACTTGCATGAATCCTTAGTCAGCTGAGACTTAAATTTCCGCATATTAGCTTTCCCTAGTGCTAACTTATCACTTTGTGGATATTTGTTTCGTAACCCATTCTCGTCAACCACCATAAGAGACGAGAATCCAATCCATACTCTTGGATACTACTCCAAACCTAGCCACGAGGGCTACAAGAATAGCATTGAGCTCTCCGTAGGGAACAAACGTGTGACCTACTAGATTTGACACCATCCCGTTTGTGCAAAAAACGGATGCTCATTCCACTACTTCAGTCCGAGTATGCCAAACCAACACCTCAGGATTTTCTCAAAACTTGTGGGACCACACTTGACCTGACGGTGAAAACAAGGAAAGAAAGCGCCTGTGTTTTTTTTAATTTTCCCTTCGCGATCAAGCTAGTAACCGGCTTAAACGTCTTCCAGCAGGATCCATCACCACATGGTAGGATCTTACTACTCGTTTCTTTGCTTAATTCTTTCCACCGGGAAGGACCACAAAACTCCATAATGATATCCTGATGTTCCAACAACATCATGGAGAATCTCTATCAGAATCATGTACTATCGTTTCTAGGAATTACTACACAAAGTCCCTCAACAGGCAATCGACCTTTGGCTCCAATCCAAAATTTTTATACCATATCAATTCCCTATTGAAGACGAACCATTGACCCAATCGGTCGGAGGTAAGCTTCGTGACCGAAACAACCAAAGAATCCAGGGCATTAATTGAGGACCTTTCCCTCTAGTGACAGAACGAACGTTGGAAGTGACTCCAAGGATTTTGCTAAGCCCTCAAGATAATCGTGCTTTGTCTCGAAGAAGTCCCGATACATCTGACCGTCATCTAATCGAGCTCGAAAATCAAGTTCAACGCTTGATGGAAGCTTATCTTGCTCCGACACAACCTATCCAAGTAAACAAAATCACTACCTCATGTGAAATCTGCAGTGGTCCTCGTGACACTCAGTATTGCATGTATGATCCTGAAAAAGGACCCCGAAACCCCTCTGCTAGTAGGAAGAGATTCTGCATACCCGCCAACGCAGGTTATATATAATAGGATGCCAAAATAGTAGTAGGAAGAAGGAATCACTAGTCGGAATTCGGGAGTAAAAGAGTCGAACTTAAGTGAGAGGAAACATCTTATTAAGGAACCAACGACTTGGAAAAAGGGAATCCATACAAACCATGACCCTTGAACGATGGAGTAGGCGCACGAACCCCCTATTATGTTAGGAAGGACTTCTAAGACTGCCATTTACCCGAGGAATGGGAAATTGCTAGAGATGTCGAGCTCAATCCTTTTAAGGATACCTTAGTATTTAGGAGGATAGTAGAATTTTTAGGAGCCATACCAATGAACCTCAAGAGTAATATGTAGGAATTGGAGGACCTAATTAAAAACCTGATTAACTGGGACAAACCACCCAAAAACAGAGATGGAGCATGGCACACCAAGATTAAACTGATTGATCCAGACGGAGATGAGTTTACCAAAACCCTACAGTCAATCCCCACCACTAGAAAGCTCTCCGAAAGAGAAAGTCTAAGGGAAATCATCGACTTGGACCACTTCTACGACACTTGACGTGTAACTTTGAGTCTAGCTACAAGACTCGTAAATAAAGAAAAATGCTTTTTGGGAGGCAACCCAATATTTACCTTTCCCGCATATTAGGAGTGTCTTGTGTGTTTTAACTCTTTATTTTTTTTATTATGTTTGAATTAGTTTGTAATCATGGCATTGTTGTTTGTAACTTCATCTTATTTGCAATCAAAAGTATTTTGCAACAAAATAAGTGTAGGGGAAATATCCACATTTTAGAACCAAATTCAAAATTTTAAAATAAATTGTTTAGATTAATCTGTGTCAGTTTTGAGTCATATGATTGAATTTTTAATTCTCAGGTTTGTAATGCAGCATATTTTGTACAAGGAAAATAACCTTAAAAAGGATGAGTGCAGAGCAGGGAATTTTTTCATCATAAATGAAAATGATTTTTACAGAGTAATGGAGAGAGACGTGCGTCACGATTTACACCGACCCGTCACCACGCGAACACTTGTGACTGGTCAGGGATATCCCTGACGGCGTCAATCGCCCAGTTATAGGAAAACTCAAAAAATTTAAGTATTTTTGAAAATATAACTTGTACAACACTTAAGAAAGTTGTAATTCTTTTATAAACTTGCAAAACTCTAACTTTAACAATTCTCTCAACCTATCTTTACTGCTTTATAGAGTCAACCCTAATTTCACACTGTATATTATTATATCGCACATTTTATGCTTGGTATAGTTGTCTTTGTCTTTGATTTACAGGTTATATTTGATGAGAATAAGCTTGAAAGTTCTTAGGAAGTTTCATTGTATGATTCTTGGAGGAACGATTTAACCAGTTATCGCATGTTTCTTCTCCATTATTGAGCAAACCAGGGGAGTACTAGTTTCTTTTCCTTGTTTTCTTTTCCCTTTATTCATTTTTACAGGTACTTCTATAGAACATTGGGGACAATGTTCAACTTAAGTGTAGGGGGGAAATAAGCCTTAGAAACTATTCTTTCATTTGCCATTTGCTTTGTCCTTAAAATGATGGGTAATATATCAAAACATAGCATAAAAAGGTAATTTTGACCCAAATTTAAAAAAATTTATGACACATACCGATGAAAACCAAGTATTAATAGCGTCTCGTGGATAGAAATGTGTATGACTAGCACAAAAACCCTCAGAATTCCACCCCAAAAATGTGAGGTTCGCCTTTAGATCTATAGGAATTCGAGTATCTATTATTGATACCCAAGATAGTTTATACCTTTAGCTTTCTCGAGTTAAGGAGTGAGCAGTCATATGTGTCTATTTCATCGTTACGAATATGTACGTGTGGTCTTTGTCGCCTGAGCTGGAGCCATCGATCATTTATTAAATTTATATGAGTGTACCAGTAGTATATTAAATTCTAGAACTTGTACTTGTGATGCATCCTGAGACCGCATAGTATGTATTAGGATTTTCTTGATAAGAGGCATTAGGATTAACCCATGTTTTAAACATGTAATTGTTATGATGGTCACACCAATCATATAACTATCCCACACACCCTTTCCCAATTGCACTACACTTTTAGTGCAGGAAAACCCCTAACAAACCCACCGGGCCTAGCCTTTTTTAACGGGTCTTGGAATTTTTTTTGTTAAGCCGGACTATTAATGAAGAGCCTTATCACCCATTAAACCAATTTGTTACAACACCAAATTCGTCCTTTGCCAACCTTGTATGAACTCAGCCATTAGTACATTATTAGTATTTTAAACCCAAGTTAAATTATTTAAGTAAAACGGTTGCTAAGTCCTTATTCCTTGTAAATACAGTTTTGGGATGATTAGGATTCATGGTAGTATTTATTTCACAGAAATATGAGGAAGAAAAGTTAAGTCAATACCCCCCATATGTTTGTTAGATGATCTCCGTGTTATTTTGATCCACCTTAACTCGGGTCATTAGTTAAGATTGTTAAATAATCGTAGTATGTAAAAAGCTCAAGTGTGTGGGTACGTGTTATAAACCCCATGATTTTGTGATGTATTATGTTATCAAGAAAGAAAATAAGAGAAAAATAGAAAAGAAAAAGAAAGTTATTGATGTAGAGTTGTGTAGAGTTTGTATATCTTCGTCTGAGTCTTGGCTTAGTAACCAAACCAACGTATATTCGTATAAATAATTAGCTAACCATTCCACTCCAAATTCACCCAAAGCCACCCAAATGTATCTTATCCATTTCCGTTTCCACTATATGTTATCTTACACCTACACCCTATAACCCTTTAAAAAGACCTCAAAATAGTAATGAAATAATAACTTGCGCCTAGCGGTGGAGGTTTAGATCCTTTACCAAGCCTATGTTAATATTATATGCATGACATGTAATGATGTTGATTTTTTGTTTCCCATATGTTATAATTATTATACCACTCGAGAGAAAAAGAGAATCCCAAACACTTATCTGAGGTGCTAGTGTATGCTTTCCGTGCTTTTACAAGGTCTAGAAGGTTGTGTTATAAAATACTTTTAAAGAGTAGGTTAAATGACCCTAATACCGGTATTATCTAGGTAGAAAAGCCTTTTTGCTTGAGGACAAGCAAATCCCAAGTGTAGGAGTATTTAATGAGGTGTCATTTTATACACTTTTTCAAGGCCATTTACCCCCCTAAATCGTGAATTTATGCCCAAAATAGGTACTTAATCATTCCTTTTTAGGTATTTAGCATTTGGAAGACATTTGGAGGAAATACACGTGACTTTGGCTCATTTGGAGAAAAACAAAAAACTATACAACAACACCAAACTCTTCAAGATATAAAGTCTCAGCGAGATGGCGTCACCATTCATACATAACACCGTCACACTTCATCTAGTGACGGCGTTACAACATTTCTTGATGGTGTCAGACCGCACCAACTCAACTCGGATCTAGAAAACTCTACTTTATGACAGTGTCATGATTAAAACGCGACGCCATCACAGCAATATTCTTATAAATATAGACCCGAAATTAGGGTTTTATGTGTGTAACTTTAGAGTAAAAAAGGGGGACGAACCCTAGTTCATTTGGCAGCTTATTAGAACTATTTTAGGGCTTTAAAACCCTATTGTACCTCCTTCAATTCATGTTTTAATCAAGTAAGACTATCTTAATCATTCAATGTGTCTTGTTGTTTGATTCGTTATTGTTCTTGCTTTATCTTTAACATGCTTAGCTAAACTCCTTACTGTATCCATTTATGATTGTATGAAACCTAGAATGTAGATCTTAGTGGTGTTGCTTCTTGTGATGAATATGCATGTTAGGCTTTAGAAAACTAGCTTTTATCTGTATCACTATTGACACGTCTAAGGAAACATAATTATGTAGAATGGATACCAATCGGGTACAGACCAATTCAAACACCTTGCCCCTTATATAGGTTTGATCTACATTAATATATTTTCAAATTGCTTTTAATATACTCATGTGGCTGGGTAATAGTCTTCAATATACCTTATCTTATGTGTTATGCCCATCAAATATTAAATAAATGGCGGGTTCGTGTAATCTGTTCATGACTTAGGAAATAATTACATAGATCATCATAAGTGTGACAAAGCAACAACACTAGGAGAAGCAATCTAGGGAGTAATACATGATTAAATGAATACAATCTTTTTATTATATTGTTATCACCATTAGTGTAGTTTATTATTTAGTTTAATAGCTAAAACCAAACCAACCTCTCAAACCATAGATTTACTTGCTTTCTTAAAATATAAACATACACAAAGAATCTTCTCTCTAACCCTAGAATTCTTTAGACAGTGATCAGCTGCCCCACCTATTCCCCCTAGAGAACGAAACCACCCCCCCGAGTCTTGCCTATACTACTACTACAATGGTTAGGTACTCTACCTAGGGAGTTGTAAAAATTCTTGTAGAAGTCCCATACGACAAACGCATCAAATACAAAGGCCAAGTTTGGGTATTTATAGGCCAAAATCCCCAATCTTGTAAAAACATTTTGAACCTGGCGCGCTGCACATGCATCAGCGCATGGCTAGCGTGCTAGATTCCTAAAATGTTTTCTTCAGGATTTTGGCGTTTTAAATACCCGCACTTATTAAACCCCCAATTATACATCACCAGCTATGAACTTGTCAATATTCTTATTCTCAGAGGTCCAACCAACTCAAATATCATGTTGATAGAAAAACATTTGTGAAGTATTTAAAAGCCTTTACCTTGTCTGATATTGTAATGAGAGAAAAGAATTATCGAAAAGGGGTATTTTGGGTATTTCTCAAAGTGTAACTAGCTTAGTTGGGATCCAACCAGTTAATGGTAAAAGATTATATTCTTAGAATATTCTTAAGTTGGAGAAAAAGGGGAATTTTTTTTTTTTTAAAATTTAAATATCAAATCATTTGAGCACATGTCTTGGATAAAGAGAAAAAGAGATAAGTCATGAGTTTGTCAGGAGTTAGGTATGAATGTGATGGTGATGGGATAGAAAAGAACCTCTTGATCTTAGATTGAAATGGAGGGGGAGGATGTAAAGAGGGGAAGTAAGTAGGATAGGTGAAGTGGCAAGATCAAGGGCGATAAGATAGGTGTGTTTGTTTGGTGAGTGAGTTGTGTTATTTTGTAAGAGGGAAATGTGTTTGTTTAAGATTAGAATTCAATCCAAAGGAGGAGAGGAATGTAAGGTATCTTGGATTAATGAGGTAAATTGATCAAAGGTGGAGGAGAAAGTGTGTTTGTTGTGTTTGTTTGAGTTTCAATCCAAAGGAGGAGAAAAGAGAAGGATAACTTAGATTGATGCGATGGTATAATCAAGGGTGAAGATGAGATTGTATGTGTATGTGTGTGTAATTCAAATGTTGTGAAGAAGAAGGTAAATAGTAAGTGTTGGTAGATAAAGTTTTGATAGGATGTGGAGGAGCTTATGTTGGGAATGAAGGGAACATATAGTACAACAAGTACAAGGATAGCATATTGTGTAAGGGAATCTGAGTTGGCATATTAAGATTTGAGTATTATTTGGGGAAGGTTTATGTGAAGGAATGTGTTTAGGCTGAAGAAGGTTTAAGAAGATAAGTATGAAGGTGATCATGTTTAGGATGAAATCAAAGGATTGATTTGGGTTTATAATCATATTTGCCAATAAGAGAGAAAAAAGTAAGCAAATGTGATTATGGAAAGGTTTAAGAAGAAAGTGTTTAGAGTGTGTTAAGGATAAAATCATTTGTTGGGTAAGAATGGTAAACAAGTGATTAGGAAGGATGGGTTTTAGGATTGTGTATGATTGTTTAATCACTTGTTGGGAAAGGGATTAACAAGTGATTAGAGGGATGTATTGCAAGGGGTATAGTATGGAGGTATTGTAGAAAGGGATTAACTTGTGGTAGTTTGTAAGTCATCTTGTACATGTAAGGAATACATGTGAGTTTGTAAAACATTTATAGGTAAGGAGATGAGAAAACTCAAAGCATGATTAATCTCCAAATACCACAAACTCATTTAGTCATTTAGACTTTAATCCATGATAATCAACAATGGATTTGATCACTAATCATCTTGATGAAAACAAGCTAAGTGCTTTGCATCTAAAGTAAAGCATATCCCATATCGAGAAAGGATGTGTTTACACAAAGTGACATTTGGACTTTAGTTAAACCAATAAGGTGAAAAACACGTTACAATGATTATGAACCAGTTAAATCCAGATTACGGTCAAATAAATACTTTCGTTTAATGATATGTTGAACATATGATCATACTAGGTTTAGAAAGAAGTTTCGGCCTTGGTTTAGAGCGTTTACTAAAAAGAATTGAGTAGGCATTTTGTTGAAAAAAGAGAGGATTCATTTTTGCTCCATCTAAGTCTAAACCGTATTATCAGAGTGTACCTAAATGCTTCAAATATCATGTACTACATTAACTTAAGTTACCACATGTGACGGGTAAGAGGAAAACCGACAAAGAAAATCCGTAAAAATGAGATTCGCTTTTGGCGCGCTGATAAGCGAGACTCGTCGGTTAGACAAGTAGTATATGGGTTACAAATTTTGGCTATTAGTTTGTAATTTTATTTGCTTTCTGAAATTTTATTTGTCATCATTAAAAAGGGGGAGATTGTTGGTGCAAAATTGACTAGGATCTCTTTTATGTTTTAACGATGACAAAAAAATGTTCGCAACACATAAAATCACAAACAATAGCTAAAATTTGTAAAACCAAATTTACTTGTCTAACGCACTAGTCACGCATCAGCGCGCCACAAGCGAACTCCATTTTTACGGATTTTCTTTTGTCGGTTTTCCTCTTACCCGACACATGTGGAAACTTCAGTTAATGTATGTACATGATATTTGAGCATTTAGGAACACTCTAAATAAGGTTTAGACTTAGAAAGGAGCAAAAATAAATCCTCTCATTTTTCAACAAAATGCCAACTCAAATCTTTTATCAAACGCCTCTAGCCAAGGCCGAAACTTCTTTCTAAACCTAGTATGATCATATGTTCAGCATATCATTAAACGAAAATATTTATTTGACCGTAATCCGGATTTACATTGTTCATAATCATGTAACGTGTTTTACTCCCTTATTGGTCTAACTAAGTCAAATGTCACTTTGTGTAAACACATCCTTTCTCGATATGGGATATGCTTTACTTTAGATGCAAAGCACTTAGCTTGTTTTCATCAAGATGATTAGTGATCAAATCCATTCTTGATTATCATGGATTAAAGTCTAAATGATTAAATGAGTTTGTGGTATTTGGAAATTAATCATGCTTTGAGTTTTTCTCACCTCATGAATTAAACTTTCTCAAGCTCCTTACCTATACATGTATACAAACTCACATGTATGTCCATACATGACAAGTAGACTTACAAACCAACCACAATTAATCCCATTCTACAATACCTCCATACTATACCCCTTGCAATACATCCCTCTAATCACTTGTTAATCCCTTTCCCAACAAGTGATTAAACAATCATACACAATCCTAAAACCCATCCTTCCTAATCACTTGTTTACCATTCTTACCCAACAAATGATTTTATCCTTAACACACTCTAAACACTTTCTTCTTAAACCTTCCCATAATCACATTTGCTCACTTTTTCTTCTCTCTTATTGGCAATATGATTATAAACCCAAATCAATCCTTTGATTTCATCCTAAACATGATCACCTTCATACTTATCTTCTTAAACCTTCTTCAGCCTAAACACATTCCTTCACATAAACCTTCCCCAAATAATACTCAAATCTTAATATGCCAACTTAGATTCCCTTACACAATATGCTATCCTTGTACTTGTTGTACTATATGTTCCCTTCATTCCCAACATAAGCTCCTCCACATCCTATCAAAACATTCTCTACCACACACTTACTATTTACCTTCTTCTTCACAACATTTGAATTACACACACATACACATACAATCTCATCTTCACCCTTGATTATACCATCGCATCAATCTAAGTTATCCTTCTCTTTTCTCCTCCTTTGGATTGAAACTCAAACAAACACAACAAACACACTTTCTCCTCCACCTTTGATCAATTTACCTCATTAATCCAAGATACCTTACATTCCTCTCCTCCTTTGGATTGAATTCTAATCTTAAACAAACACATTTCCCTCTTACAAAAATAACACAACTCACTCACCAAACAAACACACCTATCTTATCGCCCTTGATCTTGCCACTTCACCTATCCTACTTACTTCCCCTCTTTACATCCTCCCCCTCCATTTCAATCTAAGATCAAGAGGTTCTTTTCTATCCCATCACCATCACATCATACCAACTCATGACAACTCATGCTTATCTCTTTTTCTCTTATCCAACATGTGCTCAAATGAATTTGAAATTTAAATTTTAAATTCCCCTTTTTCTCCAACTTAAGAATATTCTAAGAATATAATCTTTTACCATTAACTAGATTTTCAAACCCTTAGTTGGATCCCAACTAAGCTAGTTACACTTTGAGAAATACCCAAAATACCCCTTTTTGATAATTCTTTTCTCTCATTACAATATCAGATAAGGTAAAGGCTTTTAAATACTTCACAAATGTTTTTATCAAATGAATATTTGAGTTGGTTGACCTTGAGTATAAGAATGATTGAAAGTTCATAGCGTGAAGTATAATTGGGGGTTTAACAAGTGCGGGTATTTAAAATGCCAAAATCCTAAAGAAAACATTTTAGGAATCTAGCACGCTAGCCATGCGCTGATGCATGTGCAGCGCGCCAGGTTCAAAATGTTTTTACAAGATTGGGGATTTTGGCCTATAAATACCCAAACTTGGCCTTTGTATTTGATGCGTTTGTCGTATGGGACTTCTACAAGAATTTTTACAACTCCCTAGGTAGAGTACCTAACCGTTGTAGTAGTAGTATAGGCAAGACTCGGGGGTTGTTATCGTTCTCTAGGGGAATAGGTTGGGAAGGCTTGATCACGGTCTAAAAGAATTTCTAGGGTTGAAGAGAAGATTCTTTTTTGTATGTTTATATTTATAAGAAAGCAAGTAAATCTATGGTTTGAGAGATTGGTTTGGTTTTAGCTATTAAACTAAATAATAAACTAAACTAAGGTGAAACAGTAATAATACAAAATGTATTCATTTAATCAGTTTCTTCTTCCTCTATATTGCTTCTCCTATAGTTTGTTTGCATTAATCACACTTATGCATGATCTATTAATTATTCCTGAGTCCATGAACAGTTGGATTACACGAACCCGCCATCTATTTAATATTCTTTTGAGCAAAACACAAAGTAATTATTATGAAGACTATTACCCAGCCCCAAGATATTTAAATCATTTGAAATAATATTAAAATTATGATCAACCAATAAGGGGCAAGGTTAGTATGAAGCCTTTACCCGAGGTATCCATTCTAACTTAATTATGTTTCCCTTAGACGTGTCCAATAGTGATATAGACAAAGAGCTGGTTTTCTAAACCTAACCTGCATAATCATCACAAGAAACAACACCACTAGATCTACATTCAATGTTTCAACAATCATAAATGAAAACATAAGGAGTATATAGCAAGCATGTTAAAGATAAAGCAAGAACAATAACGAATCAAACAACAAGACATATTGAATGATTAAGATAGTCTTACTTGATTAAAACGTGAATTGAAGGAGGTACAATAGGATTTTAAAGCCCTAAAATAGTCCTAATAAGCTGCCAAAAGAACTAGGGTTCGTCCCCCTTTTTACTCTAAAGTTACACACCTAAAACCCTAATTTCGGGTCTATATTTATAAGAATATCGCTGTGCGCATCGCAGTTTTAATCAGACACTGACAAAAGAGTTAGAGTTTTTCTAGATCCGAGTTGAGTTGGTGCGGTCTGACACCATCAAGAAATGTTGTAACGCCGTCACTAGATGAAGTGTGACGGTGTTATGTATGAATGGTGACGCCATCTCCAGCCCTGAGACTTTAAATCTTGAAGAGTCTTGGTGTTGGTTCGTAGTCTTATCTGTTTCTTCTCCAAATGAGCCCAAGTCACGTGTATTTCCTCCAAATGTCTTCCAAATGCAAAATACCTAAAAAGGAACGATTAAGTACCTATTTTGGAAATAAATACACGATTTAGGGGGTTAAATGCCCCCGAAAAAGTGTATAAAATGACACCTCATCAAATACTCCTACACTTGGGATTTGCTTGTCCTCAAGCAAATAGGCTTTTCTACCTAGACAATAGCAGTATTAGGGTCATTTAACCTACTCTTTAAAAGTATTTTATAACCCAACCTTCTAGACCTCGTAATTAAAAGCACGAAAAGCATACACTAGCACCTCACATAAGTGTTTGGGATTCTCTTTTTCTCTCGAGTGTATAATAAATTATAACATAATGGTGAAAACAAAAAATCACACTCATACCTGACATATACATATAAAAAACATAGGCTTGGTAAAGTATCAAACCTCCACCGCTAGGCACAAGTATTATTCATATATGAACTATCTAAGAGGTCATTTTAAAGGGTAAAGGGTGTTAGGTGGTAAGAATAACATATATGGAAACGTAAATGTGATAGATACATCTGGGTGCTTTGGGTGAATTTGGAGTGAATGGTTAGCTAATTATTTATACGAAATATACGATGGATATGGTTACAAGCCAAGACTCAGACGAAGATTATACAAACTCTACACAACTCCATACATCAATAACTTATTCTTTTTACTTTTTCTATTTTTTCGCTTATTTTCTTTTTGAATAACATAATACATCACAACATGGGGTTTATAACACGTACCCCTACACTTGAGCTTTTTACAAACTCGATTATTTACAATCTAACTAATGACCCGATTTAAGGTGGATCAAAATAACACGGAGATCATCTAACAAACATATGGGGGGTATTGACTTAACTTTTCTTCCTCATATTTCTGTGAAATAAATACTACCATGAATCCTAATCATCCCAAAACTGTATTTACAAGGATAAGGACTTAGCAACCGTGTACTTAAATAATTAAACTTGGGTTAAAATAATAATGTACTAAAGGTGAGTACATACAAGGTAGGCAAAGGCGATTTGGGTGTAACAATTGGTTTAAGGGTGATAATGCTCTTCATTAATAGTCCGGCTTAACCAAAAAATTACAAGAACCGTAAAAAAGGATAGGCCCGGAGGGTTGTACTAGGGGTATCCTGCACTAAAAGTGAGTGCATGGAAAGGGTGTGGGATAGTTATATGATTGGTGTGACCATCATAACAATTACATGTTTAAAACATGGGTTAATCCTAATGCCTCTTATCAAGCAAATCCTAATACATACTATGCGGTCTCAGGATGCATCACAAGTACAAGTTCTAGAATTTAATATACTACTGGTACACTCATATAATTTAATAATGATCTGAATGCTCCAGCTCAGGCGACAAAGACCAACCACGTTTAACACGATCGTAACGACGAGAATAGACACATATGACTAGCTCACTCCTTAACTCGAGAAAGCTAAAGGTATAAACTATCTTGGGTATCAATAATGGATACCCGAATTCCTATAGATCTAAAGGCGAACCTCACATTTTTAGGGTGGAATTCTGAGGGTTTTTTGTGCTAGTCATATAACAGTCCTATCCATGAAGACGCTATTAATACTTGGATGTTTCATCGGTAATGTGTCATAAAAAATTTTAAATTTGGGTTAACAATTACCTTTTAAGCTAGTTTTGATATATTACCCATCAATTTTTAGACAAAGAAAATGGCAAATATAAAGAATAATTTTTAAGGCTTTATGTCCCCCCTACACTTAATTGAACATTTTCTCCACTGTTCTATAGAAGTAACTGTAAAAATAGATAAAGGGAAAAAGAAAAACAAGGAAAAGAAACTAGTACTCCCCTGGTTTTGCTCAATAAAAGAGAAGAAACATATGATAAACTGGTTAAATTATCCTCCAAGAATCATACAAATGTAAACTTCGCTAAGAACTTTCAATCTTCTTCTCATCAAATATAACCTGTAATTAAAGACAAGTACAACTATACCAAGACATAAAAAGAGTGATATAAATTAATATACAGTGGGAAATTAGGGTTGACTCATAAAGCAGTAAAGATAGGTTAGAAGAAATGATTAAAGTTAGAGTTTTGCAAGTTTTATAAAAGAAATTTACACTTTTCTAAGTTGTTGTACAAGTTTTAATTTTAAAAATACTTAAAATTTTTTGAGATTTCTGTAACTGCGATTGACGCCGTCAGGGAAACCGACCCCGTCACCAGTTCGCGGTGACGGCTCATCCCCCCGCGTGTAAATCGTGACGCCTACTCCATACTCTGTAAAAACTCCTTATTCATTCTTTGATGAAAAATTCCCTGCACTCATCTTTATAAGTTATTTTCCTGTACAAAATGCTGCATACAAACCTGAGAATTAAAAATTCAATCATATGACTCAAAACTGACACGGATTAATCTAAACAATTTATTTTAAAATTTTAAATTTGGTTCTAAAAAACTGGATATTTTCCCCTACAACTTATTTTGGTTTGCAAAATACTTTTGGAATTGACAAATAAGACGAAGTTACAAACAAACCAAAGCATGAAGCAAAATAATTCAAAATAATAAAACAAAAAATAAAAGAATAAAACATCACAGAGAAACTCCTAAAATGCGGTAAGGTAAATATTGGGTTGCCTCCCAAAAAGCATTTTTCTTTATTTACGAGTCTTGTAGCTAGACTCAAAGTTACACGTCAAGTGTCGTAGAAGTGGTCCAAGTCGATGATTTCCCTTAGACTTTCTCTTTCGGAGAGCTTCCTAGTGGTGGGGATTGACTGTAGGGTTTTGGTAAACTCCTCTCCGTCTGGATCAATCAGTTTAATCTTGTTGCCATGCTCCAACTCTGTTTTTTTGGGTGGTTTGTCCAGTTAAATCAGGGTTTTTAAAATTAGTCCCTCCAATTCCTACATATTACTCTTGAGGTTCATTGGTATGGCTCCTAAAAATTCTACTATCCTCCTAAATACTAAGGTATCCTTAAAAGGAATGAGCTCGACATCTCTAGCAATTTCCATTCCTCGAGTAAATGGCAATCTAAGAAGTCCTTCCTAGCATAATAGGGGGTTCGTGCGCCTACTCCATCCGATCAAGGTCATGGTTTGTATGATTCCCTGTATTCCAAGTGTGGTCTAATAAGATGAATCCTCCTCACCTAAGTTGACTACCCTTATACTCCGAATACCTACCTTGTGATTCCTTCACCTACTACAATATTTGTCCATCCTATAATATATAACAGCTTGGCGGTAGCTAGGAATCCTCATCCTACTAGCAAGGGATTCGTGGTCTCTTTTTCAGGATCATACAGCAATCTGCTTGTCATGGGGATCACTGGCAATTCACACGAGGTAGTGATTTTGTTGCTTGAGTAGGTTGTGATGGAGAGCAGATGAGCTTCCATTAAGCCGTTGGCACTTGAATTGTTCGAGGCTCGAGAGACGACGGTCAGATGTACTCGGTAACTCTTAGAGTACAAAGCGATTTTATCTTGCCGCTTAGCAAAATCCCTTGTGCATACTCAAACTGTTCGAATGTCATAGAGTAAAGGTCCTCTAATAATCCCAGGATTCTTTGGTGTTACGGTTCACTAAGCTACCACGACCGATTGGGCAATGGTTTCGTCTCAAGACGGGAATTGAAATGGTCCCATAAAAATATTTGGACTTGGAGCCAAAGTTCCGATGCCATGATGAGGGACTTTTTGGAAAGTAAATTCCTAGAAACGGTACATGATCTGATAGAGATTCTCCCTGAGTTGTTGGAACATCAGGATATCATTAAGGAGTTTTTTTGTGGACCATCCCGGTGGAAAGAATTAAGCAAAGAAACGAGTATGAAGATCCAACCATGGGCGTGATGGATCCTGCTGGAAGCGTTTAAGCCGGTTACTACTTGATTACGCGAAGGGAAAAATTAAAAAAAACACAGGCTCTTTCTTTCCTTGATTTCACCGTCAAGGAGTCAAGTGAGTCCACAAGATTTTTAGAAATCCCTGAGTTTGTTAGGATACTCGACTGAAGACCGTGAGATGAGCGCATCCATTTAGGCCCCAACCGGATGGTGTCAAATCACAGAGTACCACGTTTGTTCCCTACGAGAGCTCAATGCTCTTTCTAGTAGTCCCACGAAGCTAGTTTGGAGTAGTATCCCAAGAGTATGGAAGGTGGAAATACACGACACTAATGTGTTGACGAGAAAGGGTTACGAAACAATAACACAAAGAAAAGATAGAACCACGAGAAAGCTAATATGCGGAAATTAAGTCTCACTTGAAAGGATTCAAGCAAGTAGAACTAAGTTAAACTATGATCAAAACCTAACTATTCCCCATATAGCGGCGCCAAAAACTTGATGCAGTTGTCGTAAAAGGACAATTACAAGAAGATTTAACAAACACCCTAGGCCAGAGTAACCTGAACCGAGTACTAGTAGTAATAGAAAATACCTCGATGGTTGTTTATCGTTCGCTAAGGAATAAGCTGGGAAAGCATGATCACGGTCTAATAGAATTCATAGGGGTTGAGAATAACAGTATATGTTTTGTATATTTTTATTTATAAGAAAGCAAGTAAATCTATGGTTTGAGAGATTGGTTTGGTTTTAGCTATTAAACTCAATAATAAACTACGCTAATGGTGATAACAATATAATAAAAAGATTGTATTTATTTAATCATGTATTACTCCCTAGATTGCTTCTCCTAGTGTATTGTATTTGACCACACTTGTTGGCTGATCTAATGTAATTATTTTCCTAAGTCATGAACAGATTTACACAAACCGCCATCTATTTAATATTCCTTAAGAACAAAACACCAAAGTAAGGTAGTTATAAAACTATTAACCAGCCCCAAGAGTGTATTATTAAATTCATTTTGAAATATCATAAAAGTGGATCAACATATAAGGGGGCAAGGTAGGTATGAAGACTATTGTACTCGATGATATCCTTTCTATACAATTATGTTTCCCTAGACATATCAACCGCGATACAGAAAAAAGCTAGTTTTCTAAAGCCTAACATGCATATTCATCACAAGAAGCAACACCACTAAGATCTACATTCTAGGTTTCATACAATCATAAATGAAATAATCAATAAAGAAGTTTTAGCCAAGCATGTTAAAGATAAAGCAAGACCAATAATAAATCAAACAACATGACATATTGAATGATTAAGAGTAGTCTTACTTTAGATTAAAACATGAATTGAAGGGAGGTTTAAAAAAAAAAAACAAACAATAGGGTTTTGAAGCCCTAAAATCATCCTAAAAAGCTGCCAAATGAACTAGGGTTCGTCCCCCTTTTTTACTCTAAAGTTACAACACATAAAACCCTAATTTCGGGTCTATATTTATAAGAATATCATTGTGACGGCGTCACATTTTAATCGTGATGCCGTCATAAATTTGAATTTTCTTGATCTGAGTTGAGTCAGCGCGGGCTGACGTCGTCAAGAAATGTTGTGACGCCATCACTAGATGAAGTGTGATGGCATCGTGTATGAATGGTGACGCCGTCTCCAGCCGTTGAGGCTTTAAATTTTGAAGAGTCTTGGTGTTGGTTCGTAGTCTTGTCCATTTCTTCTCCAAATAATCCCAAGTCACGTGTATTTCCTTTAAATGCCTTCCAAATGCTAAATACCTAAAAAGAAACGATTAAGTGCCTATTTTGGGCATAAATACATGATTTATGGTTTTAAATGATCTCGAAAAAGTGTATAAAATGACAGCTCATCAGTATTCCTCACCCTGCGAATGAATCTTGCCTTTCTTATTATCTACTCTAATCTTTTAAGCCTAACATCAAGTGGAACCCCAAACTTCTCATCTAACATTCTATAGAAGTAAATACATCACCTAAGATAGCCACAAGTAAGTACCTAATTCCATACTTGTTGTTTGTCTAGGGTCTTCTTTCTCATATCCTTTCTTTAGAATCGAGTCTCTAGGTTAGGTTAGGACTTAGTTCATCTATCTTATTTCAATGAATCGAGTTGTAAAGGAAGTCTTGTATCCGTGGTATCAAGCCTAGATCATTAGGGATATAGTTGGGCTTTTGGAAAGCTTCTAATGGGAAGGCTTTAGAATTATAGGTTAAGTCGAATCACGGGTTCTTAAGGGTGGATTCTGAGGGCAGAAAATCATATGTAGTAAATTTCTCTTTTTATATTTGTGAGAGTCAGGGCCTTGTTGAAAGTCGAAGAAGTTTAATTGTAATACTTAGTAGTTTTCACCATAATGATTATACTAGTGTAGTATCGGAGTCTTGGATTCGCAACTGGACGTACGGAAGGACTAAACCCCCCTTCCCGAACAAGTATATATCATGGTGTATCTCTCTCTTTATCTCTATCTCTCTCTCTCTCTCTCTCTCTATCTATCTCTATCTACTTATTGTTTCTTTGCTAAGTTAAGACATCACACATCACTCTGCTCTTTTGCGACTTGAAGTTTTTTATAAACTTTCGGAAAGACAAGAAGAATCGTATTCCACCCCTCTATGGGTTCTACAAATTATTTTATAAATTTAATACCATATTTTATGTATACTTCATGATCTTTACATGTGTTTAGTTTGATGTATATGTCAATTAGACGATGAAGAAAACAAATACGTGATTGTATAATAAATATTATCCAATAAAATTACATTGTTATGGCTTTTGTTTATGCAATGACAACATGATATAACCTATTTTACCATGTAACAATACAATAAATCAAACTATCTTCCATGCAAGCGATATATAATGCCTATATGTGAGAATATGTAAGGCAAAACCTAACTCTCGTTCTTTTGTTAAAAAACTAACCTAATATGTCACACCCCAACAATCGACCCTTGCAGTTGGTCAAATAGATCATCAATCCTAGGAAGCAGATAACGATTCTTAACTGTCAACTTGTTCAATTCTCTATAATCAATGCACATCCTAAAAGAACCATCCTTTTTCTTAACGAACAATATTGGCGCTCCCCAAGGTGATGAACTTGGTTGAATGAAACCTTTGTCTTGGAGTTCCTTGAGTTGTCCCGACAACTCCTCCAATTCAGAAGGTGCCAAACGATATGGATACTTTGCAATTGGTACAGCTCCAGGGATTAACTCAATCCGAAACTCAATTTACCAGAGAGGTGGTAATCCCGATAATTTATCCGAAAACACCTCGGGAAAATCTCTAACCACAAGAATCTCTTTTTGTTTCTTATCACTAGCCTTAGCACTCATCAAAAGTCTCGCTTTCTCTTTTGGTCTCTCTCCTAATACTCTAAGCACCTTGCCATCCGGTAGTGGTATCCTCACTACTTTCTCAAGACAAATTATTTTAGCCTTATGATTAGACAACCAATCCATACGGTTAATCATATCAAAATTCCCATCCCTAAAAGGTATCAAATCGATGTCAAAGACATGACCCTCGATTTCTAGTTTGCAACCCTTAATAACCTTATCAATCTCTACTAGCTGCCCGCTAGCTATCTCAATCTCATATCTGAAACCTAAATCGCTGGGCTCTATGCCTAACAGAGGTATAAAAGTAGTGGAAACAAAACTATAGTCGGCACCAGAGTCAAATAAGGTAGTGGCAAAATGATTGTTCAAAGTAAACGTACCCGTCACAATGTTCGGATCCTGGCGAGCTTCCTCTGCTCCCAACATGAATGCCCTACCCCTAGCCTGGTTCCCTTGGTTTCCACGACCCTGACCCCCGTTATTAGCAGCAACTTGGTTTGGACGATTTTCTTCCGGTCCTTGTGCCCTATTCAATCTAGGACAAGCTGACCTGACATGGTCGGTACTACCACACTCATAACATGCCCTAACAGTTGGGTTTCTAGCATTGACAGGATTCACATTCCTCGGCACGCCTCTACAATCCTTTGCCAAATGACCCGGGCGGTTACAGTTGAAGCATGTGCGACAAGGCCCTCCGGGTGTATGGTAGGAGTTGCAGGTGGTACACTTGGGCCAAGTACCCATATTCTCTCTTCCTACAGGGTTTATAGTAGTAGCAAAAGCATTCTCAGTCCTAGTCCTCTTATTATCATCCCTACCATTCTTATCCTTGCTAGGTTCCCCCACATTTCCTCTTTTCTCAACCTTCTTAATTGATCCATTTCTCACAGCCTCATCGGTTAGTGCACCAGAAATCTGCACAACCTTATGTATAGTCTTTGGCTTCGTTGCTTCCACCATCCCATGGATCTGTGGAGCAAGGCCATACACATACCTCTCAACCATCCTACTCTCTGGAGTTACCAAATATGGAACTAACCTAGCCAACTCATGAAACCTATCAGTATACGCAGCATGGCCAGCCCCGACCATGGCATGATTCCACAACTCAGATTCTTACTTTTGCATCTCATGACTAGGACAAAACTCTTGTATCATCATAAACTTAAAGTCATTTCATGACATACTAACAGCAACTTCCCAGCTTAGCGTACGGATCTGAGAGTTCCACCATGTTTTACCCACAAATAAACCAGCAGTGTATTTCACTTTTTGGTCAACACTACAACCACTCATATCTTGCACAGACTCTATTTTCTCAATCCAATGAGTAAGAACTACAGCACCTCCCTTACCATCATATTCCTTAGGGTTACAAGCTAATAACTCCTTATATGAACAACCTACCCGGTTGCCATTTACTATCACATTCTCAACGTTCTCCTGAACGTTCTCATTAACCACATTACCATTCTGATTTCCAACATTTCCTTGGTTGCCAACCTGAGCTAGCATGGCGGGTAAGAGGTTCTGCAATTGTTGGGCAATGATCGTCGAGAAGTCGGGTGATCTTCCATTGGCTCCCTCTACATTCCCATTGACTCCCTCTACACCCCCGTTAGCTCTTAAACCCTGGTCATTTCCTTGACCATTCAAATCATCAACACGCTCATCATTACCTTCCGTAGGTCTTCTACCCCTCTCACCTTTACCAACCCGTACACCCGTTCCCCCTCTTAGTGATTTGGCAGCAGGTCGGCCGGCACTTTGGGTCCTCATCCTTGGCGGCATTATCTATACGATGGAGAACATGGGCAACGTTAGGTAGGCAGGAAGACTCGCATATATATAGAATATCTTACTATATATACAGATATACTCATAACACACCTTACGGTGTCAACATCGATTTATGTGAATGAAATTACTAAGTATGAGGGAGTTGTGATACGCTTATAACTACGTTGGCCACCATACTTATATTCGCATCCTTTCCCAGTCATACTCAATATTGAGCTCACACATTTCAATGACTGACATAACTAAAGCACCAAACTGCGAACATGTGAAAGCAAACAAAAGCGAAACACCGCGCACATAGATCCTATACGCAACTAAACGACGGATCTTAGGTTATAGTCTAGGCCAATCCACCTAGTTATCTATAACCTTAGCTCTGATTACCAATCTGCCACACCCCAACAAAGGCAAAAACTTGGGAATGCCACATAATGATCAATCATAACGCAAAATACAAAATAGAGAAAACTACAATGCATACACTTCAAGTGTTACGAAGACCATCAACCTCGAACAACCTCGAGTGATGTCCCAAATCCTAACCAAATCCATATCTCTTACAATTTCCGATGCCCACACAAGGGTCCAAATCCAAACTTAAACCAAAACTTCCAAATACTAAGAACTAAACAAATAAACAAGCAAGACTTCACATGAAAAATCCACACGGGATACTCCTAAGCTTGCTATCACATAACACCAACCTATTCCTCTTTCACTTCACCTGAAAATGATACTCGAAAACGTCAACAATAATGTTGGTGAGCTCGTAGGTTTGACCTTAAACCCAAAAGCTGTGCCAATATCTCAAAACAGTGGACAAAAGTGCAATGTGATACTGAATATATGAGAATCACCCATGACTTAGCATCCTTACTAATCATGTAAATACGACCTAGCATACCCGCTAGTCGATCACCATACCCTAGCATCCCCACTAGTCAGGTAGCAAATATGTCACTTACGCACCTAAATGGCCTACCAGCTGGAGCACTATATTAAGGCAAGACCACAACCCTTGCATGCCAAACACAGTACATGCAAGTAAAACCAAAACCTTTGCCATGCTAAACACAGTACATGCAAGTAAAATCACATCACATATATTCACATAGCAATCATAAGCACTTAATTGTCCCAAAAACAAAATCATGTTTCGCACAGTTCAATTTCAAAACAGTTCAAAACACATTTGAGTATCATTTTTCCTCAACGGAAAAACAGTAGAAAAATGGGGCTACGAGAACTCGCCTCAAGCAAGTCTTAAGCAACCAAATCTCAATTACACAAGCAAATGCAACGACGTCCGCACACGACCTAGTCCAGTTAATTTCCCATTAAATCATTTATTTCCAAAACAGTCTTCACGTTTGATGCATATAGGCTAGATGCGTTGTACAATTATCCATAACAATTTAGTGATGTGATGGTTGACAACCTATCCCCATAATCATAACAATTCGATATCTCAACGATACATACTTATACTATTTAAAGAAAATAGATAAGTAATATAAGTAAATATTTATAATAAATAATTATAAATATATCCTGATAAGTCCATTCGGTAACCTTAGTTACCGCAAAAATAATCATAATGTGGTTGAAAATGAAACGTTTACTCATAATAAACATATTAGAGAAGTTTCGAGAAAAAATTATATTTTTCGTCTTTTATTGAATTTATTAAATAAATAAAATAATAAAATAATATTTTATTATTTAAAACCAAAAATTATGTTCTTAAGTAAAATTTT